>MU772029.1:119076-134746 GCA_026770625.1 Nicotiana glauca
TTTATATTAAAGGGTAGGGACTTCTCGACCGTCCGATTGATAAACATCGACGGTTGAGATCAAAACTTAACCGAACGACGTCGTTTTGAAATATCAGGGCTGGACCGGATTTGCAAGTGGAACTGGGCTAATTTTAATGGGGTCTGAGGGTTTTGGGCTTAATTTTTTTGCCCAAGACTGGGTGTTCTATTAAGACCATTTTTTCTTTTAATTCTTTTTATTGTTTTCTTTTCTTTTCTTCTTTTGTTTTGTTTATATTTTTTTTCGATTTTTGCAAAATTTAAAATAAAGACTCAAATTGACTTTAAAATTGTACTACTTAATTTCCAAATATACTACTTCCTAATTTAAATGCAAACTAAGACAAATTTAAAGTATAAGAGTAAAAGAACCATTTTTGTTATTTTCTTCTTTGTAAAGTAACTTAATTACTAATTAATCCTAAAATGTGAAATTAAACCCTAAATACAAATTCCAAGTATATTTTTTATATTTTTCATTAATTAAAATGCACAAATAAAATGCAAACAATTAACATAAAATGTCACAAAAATCTACAAAATTGCAAAATAATGAAAGAAACCATTTTGTTTGAATTTCTGAGAGTAATTCATATAGGGCAAAAATCACGTGCTCACAGCTGCCCCTCTTTGCTCGAAAACACGAAGAGTTTTCGTGAAAAGATAAGTAAGCGGATACGAGCGATTTTTGCCCATTTGAATACTCCGTGTGAAGCATTTTTGAAAAGGTTTGACCGCATCCTGCTTTTGAGGTTGCCTACATATCCTTGGCTAAAAGGAATCGGGTCAGTGTAGTTCGGGAATGTCTGATAGCTGGGACTACAAAAAAGCTGTGATTTAACTGTAGTTGTTGATGCTGCTACTGCTTACTGAACCCCTTATTACACCATGTCAAAAAATAAAAAGAATCTAGCCTAAGCTATGATCTACGAATTACAAAAATCCTATCTATATCTTCAAACTTGCCCTTGCATTTCTTGTTGCCTTGTTGTCTTGTGTTCTCTCGGTGAAATCCATTGTTGCTGCTTTGAATTGTAGACTGATATGTGTTTTGTTTCTTCAGGTGGATGCCTGACTGCTGAACTTGAATATAATCCTTTATTATACGGGCAGGCTCCCGACTTCAAAACATTAAAATGTATGCCTCTGTTATACGGGCGGGCTGCCGATTTCAACACTTGAAAATATATGCCTCTATTATACGGGCGGGCTCCTGACTTCCAAACTTGAAAATGTATGCCTCTATTATACGGGCGGGCTCTCGACTTCAGAACTTGAAAATATATGCCTCTGTTATATGGGTGGACTCCCAACTTCAACACTTGAAAATATATGCCTCTGTTATACGGGCGGGCTCCCGACTTCCAAACTTGAAAATGTATGCCTCTATTATACGGGCGGGCTCCAGACTTCAAAACTTGAAAATATATGCCTCTATTCTACGGGCGGGCTCCCGACTTCAAAACTTGAAAATATATGCCTCTGTTCCACGGGCGGTCTCCCGACTTCAAAACTTGAAAATATATGCCTCTGTTCTACGGGCGGGCTCCCGACTTCAAAACTTGAAAATACATGCCTCTATTCTACGGGCGGGCTCCCGACTTCAAAACTTGAAAATATATGCGCCCGACTTCAAAACTTGAAAATATATGCCTCTGTTCTACGGACGGGCTCCCGACTTCAAAACTTGAAAATACATGCCTCTGTTATATGGGCGGGCTCCCGACCTCAAAACTTGAAAATATATGCCTCTGTTCTATGGGCGGGCTCGAGACTTCAAAACTTTAAAATGCATGCCTCTGTTATACGGGCGGGCTCCCGACTTCCAAACTTGAAAATGTATGCCTCTATTATACGGGCGGGCTCCCGACTTCAAAATTTGAAAATGTATGCCTCTGTTATACGGGCGGGCTCCCGACTTCAACACTTGAAAATATATGCCTCTGTTATACGGGCGGGCTCCCGACTTCAACACTTGAAAATATATGCCTCTGTTATACGGGCGGGCTCCCGACTTCCAAACTTGAAAATGTATGCCTCTATTATACGGGAGGGCTCCCGACTTCAAAACTTGAAAATGTATGCCTCTGTTATACGGGCGAACTCCCGACTTCAAAACTTGAAAATATATGTTTGTTCTACGGGAGGGCTCCCGACTTCAAAACATGAAAATATATGCCTCGGTTCTACGGGCGGGCTCCCGACTTTAAAACTTGAAAATATATGCCTCTGTTCTACGGGCGGGCTCCTGACTTCAAAACTTGAAAATACATGCCTCTGTTATACTGGCGGACTCCCGACTTCAAAACTTGAAAATATATGCCTCTGTTCTACGGGCGAGCTCCCGACTCCAAAACTTTAAAATGCATGCTTCTGTTATACGGGCGGGCTCCCGACTTCAAAACTTGAAAATGCATGCCTCTGTTATACGTGCGGGCTCCCGACTTCAACACTTGAAAATATATACCTCTGTTATGCGGGCGGGCTCCCGACTTCAAAACTTGAAAATACATGCCTCTGTTTTACGGGCAGGCTCCAGACTTCAAAACTTGAAAATATATGCCTTTGTTCTACGGGCGGGCTCCCGACTTCAACAAAATGGACAAAACAAGGAAAATTTCTGCCCCAGTTTGGAAGCTGGTTAATGCTTGTTTTTCCTTAATGGAGAGTTTCTTTGAAACAACCGAATTTTTCTGCCCCTGTTTCAATCAAATAAAATTTGTCAGTTTAAAATGGTGGTTAGTTGATGGCATTCTTGCTGAAAGTCTTCCCGCTGCATTGTTTGTTTTGACCCGTTTCCCTGAACCGCTTGGCTTTCTGACTGACCTTCAAACCCTATGACCTCTGACAACCCAGGTGTTCTATACCCATGCTGTTGTTTCACACTTCTGACCCCTTTATCTGAACATTTGCATTTCCCATGACATTACCAAATCATTCCACCGATGAAACTTCCGGTGATTCCCTATATTCCCCCTTACATCTATTGTCTTTGACATGCTCCGACCACGTTGCGCTTTACAATTTTGGAAACTGGTAGTGGGCTTTGAAATCCCTTTTCACTTGCTTTGAACAAGACTAACATTGAAAAGTCTTAGACAGATAAACCCCACAAGAAAATGAAATGCAATGATTTTACGAGTTAAGGATACGAAGAATCCAAAACTGGATGACTGATAAAAGGGAAGGAAAAAGAAACTTATCTGACAGGAACAACTGGTACCAATGGTCATGACATGCATTTCGGGCTAATCGGCCCAACCTTCCAACCAATCAACTTCCAATTGTCATACCTCGTTGCCTCAGAATTTCCATAACTTGATTACTTTACCCAAACCTTGACCTTGTTCATCCTGAGGTGCCTCGAAGCAGTTTTCCACCAACAGCCCTCTCTTTCTTGTTCTCTTCTTAACTCACTTTCGCCTCAAGGTGCCCGTAAGAGTTTTCACCAATAAGACTCTCTCATTCCAATTTCTCTCAACTCACGTCGCCTTACTGTGCCTGTGAAGGTTTTCACAAATAAGACTCTCTCATTTTTATTTCTCTCAGCTCCTGTCGCCTTACGGTGCCCGTGAGGGTTTTCACCAATAAGACTCTCTTATTTTTTTAATTTTTCCTGCTTGAACCAGAGTGTTTCCCCTGTCATGAATTACCTTTACCTGCTTGACTTGGCATTTCTCAAAGACTGATTAGAAGGTCTTTCTTTGGACCGTAACGTGGGCTTTTGGATATGTTTAGAAAAGAAGGGTATAAAAGGCTAAAAAACAATTCAAAATAGGTTAAAATTACAACTTTTGGAATCAGATCTTTCACAACCACCACAACTTCTGCCCCAGTTTCTTGCTTGGGGATTTTGGATTTTTATTTTTGTGTGACTAAACCTCAGAGAGAGGCTGCCTACGTACCCTTTCGGGATCAAGTCAAACGTAGTTCAGGTCATAGGAATTACTTTGTTGTTGTGATTTTCTTCTTTTTGTTTTCTGTTCTTCTTTTTCTCTTTTCTCTTTTCCCTTTTCATTTTCTCTTCTTTTCTTTTCTTTTTCTTTTCTTTTCTTTTCTTTTCTTTTTCTTTCTTTCTTTTTCTTCTTTATTTTTTCTTCTTTCTTTTTCTTCTTTCTTCTTCCTCTTTTTTTCTTTTCTTCCTCACTTACTTATCCTCCGTACTTGCATTTCTGAATTATGCCATTGATTCCGAAAGAGGGTTGTGAAAGAAAATAAACAAGGCTCAAAAAGGGGGTGACAAGGGATAAAGTGTTTAGATAGCAGGACAAAACGCCTTCGTCATTTTAATATTCAAAATATGCCAAATACAAACAAGTACAATCAAACAAAGAAATCATACATAGTATCTTTTGACCGCATCGGAATTGATAGTCATTTCTACACATTTTCTTTCCACATCTGTCAAATATAGTGCACCATTAGACAACACTCTAGTTAGAACAAATGGCCCCTGCTAGTTTGGGGCGAACTTTCCTTTTGCTTCAGCCCAATGAGGCAAAATAGGTCTCAGCACTAACTGTCCCACTTTAAACTTCCTCGGACGCACTTTCTTGTTGTACGCTCTTGCCATTCTTTGTTGGTACAATTGGCCATGACACACTGATGCCAATCTTTTCTCATCGATCAAACTCAACTGTTCCAAGCGTGTTTTTACCCATTCATCATCATCAATCTCAGCCTCCGCGATAATTCAAAGGGATGTGATCTCCACTTCTACGGGTATCACAGCTTCGGTGCCATACACCAATGAATAAGGAGTCGCCCCTATTGAAATTCGAACAGTGGTGCGGTACCCCAACAATGCAAGAGGCAGCTTTTCCTACCACTGTCTAGAACTCTCTACCATTTTCCGTAGTATTTTCTTTATATTCTTGTTGGCCGCTTCAACCAGTCCATTTGCATTAGGGCGGTATGGGGTAGAATTGCGATGGGTAATCTTGAACTGCTCACATCTCTCTTTCATCAAATGACTATTGAGATTAGCTCCATTGTCTGTAATGATCACCTTTGGTATTCCAAACCGACAGATAATGTTTGAGTCTACAAAATCCACCACAACTTTCTTCGTTACGGACTTGAACATTTTAGCCTCTACCCACTTGGTAAAATAATCTATAGCCACTAAAATGAACCTGTGCCCATTTGACGCTACTGACTCAATTGGCCCAATGACGTCCATGCCCCATGCAACAAAAGGCCATGGTGCAGACATCATATGCAATTCTGATGGTGGAGAATGGATCAAGTCTCCATGCACTTGGCACTGATGGCATTTGCGTACGTAACTGATACAATCCCGCTCCATAGTAAGCCAGTAATACCCCGCTCGGAGGATCTTCTTTTCCAGAACGTACCCACTCATATGTGGTCCACAAATTCCTGAATGTACCACAGTCATGATAGATATGGCATGCCTCGCATCAATACATCTTAGAACCCGAGATGTGGAGTTCTTTTGTACAATACTCCTCCACTAAAGAAAAACCCTCTTGCCAACCGTCGAATCGTTCTTTTCTGGTCACATATGGCCTGTACCGGATACACCCCCATCCTGATATATTCCTTGATGTCATGAAACCACGGTTAACCGTCAAATTCTTCTTCAACCATAGTACAATAAGCATGCTGATCACAGACCTGAATCTGCAAAGGGTCCACATAAGCCTTATTCGGATGATGCAACATTGATGCCAAAGTGGCCAGCGCATCGGCAACCTCATTATGAATCCTTGGAATGTGCCTAAACTCTAATGATTGAAACCGTTGACAAAGATCATACAAACATTGTCGGTACGGTATAAGCTTCAAGTCCCATGTTTCCCATTCTCCTTGATTTTGGTGCACCAGTAGGTCCGAGTCACCCATGACCAAGACTTCCTGGACACCCATATCTACACCTAACCTCAGACCCAAGATACATGCCTCATATTCTGCCATGTTGCTAGTACAATAGAAATGAAGCTGAGCTGTAACAGGGTATTGCTGCCCTGTTTCAGAAATAAGTACTGCTCCTATCCCCATGCCTTTCATGTTGGCAGCCCCATCAAAGAAAAGTTTCCATCCTGGCTTCTCAACTTGTTCCAACTCATCAATGTGCATCACCTCTTCATCAGGTAAATAAGACTTCAAAGGTTCATAATCCTCATCAACTGGATTCTCAGCCAAATGATCCGCCAAGGCCTGTGCTTCCATTGCGGTCCGAGTCACGTAGACAATGTCGAACTCTGTAAGCAGCATCTGCCATTTTGCAAGCCTCCTTGTGGGCATAGGCTTCTGAAAGATACACTTCAATGGATCCAATCGAGATATGAGGTAAGTGGTATAAGATGACAAGTAATGTTTTATCTTCTGTGCAACCCAAGCTAGGGCACAACATGTTCTCTCAAGATGAGTATACTTAACCTCGTAAGATGTGAATTTCTTGCTGAGGAAATAGATAGCCAGCTCTTTTCTGCCAGTAACGTCATGCTGCCCCAGTACACAGCCAAATGAATAATCCAAAACCGTCAAATATAGAATGAAAGGCCTCCCAGGTTCTGGCGGGACCAACACGGTTGGGTTCGAGAAATACCCCTTTATCTTATCAAAAGCCTCCTGGCATTCATCTGTCCACTTGACCGCAACGTCTTTCTTTAATAGATTGAAGATTGGCTCACAAGTTGTCGTGAGTTGAGCAATGAACCTGCTGATATAGTTCAATCTCCCTAGCAAACTCATTACCTCGGTCTTGTTCCTTGGAGGTAGCAATTCCTGGATAGCCTTGATTTTTGATGGGTCTAGTTCAATACCCCGGCGGCTGACTATAAAGCCCAACAACTTTCCAGACGGCACCCTGAAAGCGCACTTTGCAGAATTGAGCTTGAGATTGTACCTGCCAAGCCTTTGGAAGAACTTTCTCAGATCCCTGATGTGGTCAGACTGCTTTCTAGACTTCACGATCACATCGTCTACGTACACCTCAATTTCCTTGTGTATCATGTCGTGGAACATTATTGTCATTGCCCTCATATAGGTTGCCCCAGCATTTTTCAAACCAAACAGCATGACCCAATAACAGTATGTTCCCCACGGCGTGATGAATGTCGTCTTTTCTGCATCCTCCTCATCCATTAAGATCTGGTGGTACCCCGCATAACAATCCACAAAAGAACCAATCTTATGTTTGGCACAATTATCAATCAATATGTGGATGTTCGGCAGTGGGAAATTGTCTTTTGGACTTTCATTGTTAAGATCCCGATAATCAACACACACTCTGGTCTTGCCAACCTTTTTTGGCAGAGGCACAACATTGGCTAACCAGGTGGGATATCGCGTGACCCGAATGACTTTTGCCTCGAACTGCTTGGTGATCTCTTCTTTGATCTTTACACTTATATCCGTTTTGAACTTTCTCAGCTTCTGCTTGACAAGAGGGAGTGCTGGGTCAGTGGGCAATTTGTGAACCACTAAGTCAGTGCTTAGACCCGCATATCATCATACGACCATGCAAAAATATCCTTATATTCGAACAGTGCTTTGATTATCTTCTCCTTGAGTTGCGGTTCCAGATGAACACTTATTTTAGTTTCACGGACATTATCATTGTCCCCTAGATTAACTGCTTCCATGTCATTTAGGTTAGGTTTGGGTTTTTCCTCAAAATGGCTTAATTCTTTACTAATCTCTTCATAGGCCTCGTCATCATCATATTCCAACTCATCATCATACTCAATTTCTTGTATTATTATTTTCGAGTTAGATTGGATTTTAAAACTGGACCGAAGATTCCTCATGCATGTCATGTCATTAATATCAGCATAAAAAGAACTGTACAGATAAGAAAAGAAAATATAAACAAAATTAGGAATGAAGAAAGAAAGACAATTGCATTTCATTGAATATAAAGATAACAGGGCTTTAACACATCCAATTGGATGGAACATAATATCTTAATTACAAAACCTGGAATAATCCAGACAATAAAAGAAAATCAAAACCCACTACCAAGACCCCCTCCGAGTAGGAAGAGGAGTAGCTTCCCAGTTGTTGACTTTTGCACGTGGTCCGACGAACTGCACATTTGCCTTGCTTGACCCTTCCCCGGCCTCAAACATGTTAACCTCAGCGAATAACCTTTCGAACCCTTTGTCCAAGTCTCCATCAGCACCAATCAATGACTCGGAAACTTTTGACAACAGTTGCTTTCTGATACCCGGCCTGACGAACGATCTGGACAGACGTGGGATAGGCTTGGGAAGGACCCATGCCCTCTTCTTCATTTTGCGGGACCGCCTTACATCCGCAGCTATGGGCTTGAACCCTAAACCAAAAGTATCCAGATTGTTGGGAAGAGAAACTGGATGCACAATGCCTTGAAGATCAGCACCCAAACCTTTACCCGGTATGAAACCATTCTTTAACATTTCCAAGGCCACCATGACGGAAGCAGTAGCTACCTTTGGCACAGGAATACACTCCCCTTCTGGGATATTTTCAACTGATACCGCGTCCAAGATTTTATAAACCCATGGACCTTTGTCGTCCTAAGCTTCTATGACAGACATAATGGTATTAAATGAACTATCTTCCTCATGCACCACAATTTCCTGCCAGTCCCACTCGAATTTGACCATCTGATGCAAGGTAGATGGCACTGCTTTTGCTACATGAATCCAGGATCGGCCTAATAAGAGATTTTAAGAAACAGCCACGTCGAGCACCTGGAACTCCAAAGTAAATTCAATCGGTCCTATCCTCAGTTCTAACACTATATCCTCTACTATGTCCTTTCCTCCTCCATCAAATCCTCATACGCAAATGCTATTCTTGTGTATTCTCTCACTGTCCACCTTTAGCTTGTCCAGGGTGGAGAGAGGCAGATGTTTGCACTGGACCCATTGTCAATCAGCACCCAGGTGACCACAGAGTCTTCGCATTTCACCGTGAGGTATAGTGCTCTACTATGCTCAGTGCCTTCCAACGGCAGCTCATCATCAGAGAATGTAACCCTATTGACCTCGAAAATCTTGTTTGCTATTTTCTCCAGATGGTTCATAGAGATCTTATCCGGAACATGGGATTCATTCAGAATTTTTATCAATGCCCGGCGATGCTCGTCTGAATGGATCAATAATGATAGTAATGAGATCTGTGCTGGGGTCTTCCTCAGCTGTTCTATAATGGAGTAATCTTGCGCCTTCATCTCATCTTTTTCAAGAATTATTCTGCATCTTCTTCAGTCACGGCTTTCTTTACGGGCGCTGGATTATCTTTGGCAATTTTAGATCTTCTCAATTCCTCAGGGGCGAAACATCTTCCTGAACGAGTCAGCCCATGAGTTTCACAAACTTCTTCTTTAACTTCCTTTCCCTTATACATTACTGTCACCCGATCGTAATTCCATGGAACGGCTTTCCACTAATTATTGGTAACTGAATCACTGGCTTGATAATAACCGGCTCCATGCGAGCACATTTTACGATCACAACGGGCTTGGCAACTGCTCCCGGCACCACCACTTTAGTTGGTTCTTGCTTTACTGCAACACTACTCGAAGGCTCTTTTTCCACCACAACATAGCTTGAAAACTCTTTCTGTATCACCACAACTGGTTCACTAACTGTTTCCTCCACCTTGATCAATGTCCTTCCACTAGTTGATTTCTCATTTGGCATGTCCTCACTAGCCCTGATCATCATTATGGTTTGCGAAGGCTTCTTGTGTTCTCTATTTTGTATTAACTCAATCTTATGGGTCTCGTGGTGAGCGGACAACGAATTCTAGTTAATATTTGGTGCTTCTGGGGCCTGAACCTCAATCCGGTGAGTATCAATGAGCTCTTGAACAGCAGTCCTTAGCTTCCAACACTTCTCTGTATCATGTCCGGGGCCCCCCAAATAGTATTCATAACTTACTGAGTGGTCCAAATTTCTAGGAAGGGATTTGGCATTTTGGGATCAATTGGATTCAACAGACCTAACTGCCTCAATTTGTGGAAAGGAGTGGTATATGATTCTCCCAGTGGGGTGAAATCTTTTGCTTCTGTAATCTCTCATTTTTTAAGGCTGAGTTTGGTCGGTGACCTGCTCCGGGGGGGTTTCTGTAGGCTCTTGGGGGTGGATAGGTTTGTTGTGGAGCTGGCTATAAGTTTTGCGGAGCCGGTGCATGCCATTGTGCGTGAGCCGGAGGCTGGGTATAAGTTTGAGCATGGTGGACGGAAAAATGTGGATCTGGCGGTGAGTAATAGTGTTGTGGAGGGATATATGGAGTGTATGGGTAATTTTAGTGGTGGGGTCGGGTTTGGTTTTAGTAGGGTAAAGGGCCTCTAGATCTGGACCAAGCTCCGGACTCAACGGTTGCAACCTCTTCCTTTTTCTTTTTCTCGAGCACACCCCCAGTGCCGCTTTGGATGGCCTGAATGGTTGCTTTGATCACTGAATAGCTCATGATTTTATTGGATTTAAGCCCTTCCTCAACCATGCCTCCCATCTTTACAACTTCATTAAAATATTTGCCAATCGACGTCACCAAGTGACCAAAGTAAGTCGGCTCCAAAGCCTGCAAGAAGTAATCAACCATCTCGCTTTCTTTCATTGGAGGGTCAACCCTCGCGGCCTGCTCCCTCCAGCAGAACCCATATTCTGTGAAGCTCTCCCCCGGCTTCTTCTCGAGTTTTATCAGTGACAGGCGATCTAGAACAATTTCTAGATTGTACTGAAAATGGCAGGCGAACACTTGTGCCAAGTCATCCCAGGTATACCACCTACTGTGGTCCTGTCGTGTATACCACTCCAAAGCAGACCCGCTCAGACTCTGGCTAAAGTATGCCATCAGTAACACATCTTTTCCACCTGCCCCTCTCATTTTGCTGCAGAATCCCCTCAGGTGGGCTACCGGGTCACCATGCCCGTCATACAGATCGAACATAGGCATTTTGAACCATGCTGGTAACTGAACATCCGGGAACAGACACAAATACTTATAGGTTACACTGACTTGGCCACCCAATCTATGCATGTTCCTGATGGATTGCTCTAGGCTTTTGACTTTTCGAAACATCTCTTCCTGCTCTGGGCTCTTAAGTGGCTTTTCAATATCCACTGGGAGCTCAAAGTGAGGGGTGTAGGAATATGGCTTAGGAACTTTAAAGGTAGGCTCAGGAGGATAGTACTGGTTGTTGTGAGCCTGAAACAATGGCTCACTAGAAGATCTATGCAGTGTGGCAGGTGGAGGCACCACAAAAATAGGGGTGATCGGTGGAGGAGGGTTTTGTTTGGGTAGCGGAGCTTGGGGAGGGTAGGAGGTGGTTCCATAGCTCTGTTGGTAGAAAGGGAAAGCTCGAGATGAATTCACAGTAGGAGGCTTCTGAGACTGAGCCAAAGGTGGTATATAGGCTGGATTGGCGGGATAAACTGGCGTCGGCTGCCCCTTAGCCAAAGCCTGATGCATTCGGGCCATCTGTTGCCTCAACTTATACATCTCTTCCCTCATTGCATTAACATCCACCACCTCTACCTCTTTTGACCGGTCCACAATACTGGTATCTGATTCCTGGCCTGTCATGTTCAGTTTGTCTTTTGACCAGGTGTTGTAGGAATGGGTTGCCAGAATGCCAATCAACTAACCACCTTCCTGGACTCAATATCAACAACAACTTGGTTAGTGGTTAGGGCATTAACAGATTTGATAACCGCATGTTTGGGGAATAAATGCACCTAGGCAGTTAACGATTTCTATTATCCATTTGCTCGACTACTCGCGTCATCCCGGCTTTCCTTATCTCCGATTGCAACTTTTTTGGTTTTTGTTTCCTTTCTTCTTTTCTTTCTTGTCACTCTTGCCTTTGTTTCCTCTTTGTCCTTATTTTATCATTTCTTATTTCTTTTTGTTTTTGTTTTTCCCTCTTTTGTTTTCTTTCCTCTCTTGTTTTTTACCTCTTTCGTTTCACTCCCTTTCTTGTTTTTTCTTTTTTCTTTTCATTTAGTTATGGTCGAATCCTATGGAGATTGCCTACGTATCATGACCCCACATGAATCAGACCAAGCGTAGTTCGTGAAAATAAATGTAAAATAGAAGCAAAATGTTTTTGGGATTTTCAATTTATTGATAGCAAAAACTTCAATTACAAAGACTCAAAACTGACAGATTAAAACAACTAACAGACTCTAATGAAGACAAGAACTACAGACTACACCATCCCTTTTCTATTTCAAACGAAAATACAGACTGACTCTTAACGAAAAGAAAATACAGACTCAGACAACTGACAGACTCTAGTAGAAAAGGAAATACAGACTCAAATGACAATCATGAATACATTAAAGCTCCTGGTGCCCGCGGGACATCGTTCGGTCTCGCCGCGGGCCTATATGCAAGTTCCCTTTGAAGTCTGTCTAGGTCAATCATTATCTGCTTCACAAATATCATCACCGATGCAAAGAATGTGGTGCGATTCATGTTCTCGCACACTTGGCATTTCCTAGTAATGTAGTGAGCAACGGTTAAGATTCTCTCTTTGATTCCTCCTTTTTCCTGAAGCAACCGCCCTATTTGTTGGGCCCTGGCCTCCAAAGTCTGCTCGGCTACCTAGTTTTGTTCCTGGAGTTGTTGAAAGTCCATTTCTAATTGTGCCAACGCCGTGTAGCAGTGCTCTCTTTCAACCTTGAATTCTTTCGCCTGTTTGATCATGTTGTTCTCTATGGAAATGACCCCTTTTATTTAATCCCATGAACTCATTATCGTATTCTTCTCTCAACTACTTAATAATGCAGGCACATTCTTCCGCGTTTTTGGCCAATTGTTTTCGAACTCCGGCTAATTCCTTTTCTGCTTTATTGAGGTCAAAACTGTTGTCATTCACTTTTTGCCTTAGATTTTCTATAAGCTTTGCATCTTTGGCACTCCTAACGGGATGTTCGGCCGCTCACTTCATCTTTTGGATTTGGGCTCGTAAGGGTTCATTCTCTCTGGCCAATTTCTTTTTCTCACCCTCATCTGCTGCGGCTTGTACACTGTTTTCAAACTGAAGGCCTCGGACTTGCTTTTCCAATTCTCCTATTTTAGCTCTGTATTCATTTTCTTTAGCTAACCAGGCCCATTGCTCTTGCGATGATTCGGCAAAATCCTGGAGGTGAGGTCTTTTGGCTAGCCTCGCAAATGTAACTTCCCTTCTATAGATCGATCTCGTACACAGGTATTCGCCGCCAAGTATTCACATTCACTCCAGACCTGGCGAACCCTTGCTTCAGGAAACTGGCCATCAGGACCAATCTCAACCATTTGGATACTAAGATCGCCGTCTTTTGGTACTATTTGGCATCTCCCGAGTTGCCTTAAAACCCTATACGGAGCATAAGGCTAAATTCTCTTAAGACCCATCAAGAGGAAGTGCGACCCTGTTGCTGGCATATATATGATTTCATCAACAGGCAACCATCCAAACGTCCACTCTATTTGACCGGCGGTGAGGGATCGAAGGTATGATGTCCATTCCGTGACTCCTTTAGGCAAGCTGACCCCCTTAATCCTCGTATAAAACTCCTCTATACAGGTTTTCTCTGTAGGCCCATAACTCAGGAACTGAGGATGATGGCACAGGTGTTCGGTCATCCACATTTGCAACAATAGATTGCACCCCTCAAAGAAGTCTCCTCCGGCTTTGCAGGTTGTAAGAGCGCAGAATATGTCAGCTAATATCATGGGCGCAAGAGTGCTTTTAGCTTGAGTGAGTAGAGAGCTGACGACACTGGCTATCTTTATGTTACTATCTTTCCTAGGGAATATCAAAAGCCCGAAAAAGACCACCATAAAAGCAAAACCTCTATGTTCTTCCCATTTTTGGCGGTTTCCTTTGCTACATATCTTGTTTTCCGGGTTGTTGAACCCTCCTATGTGGCCATATCTGTGGTATATAAAGTATGGAGTACAAAAGCCATTCGCCAAATCTGTGTTATGAACCGTCCTGATTCTCTTCAGTGAGTCTAAGAATCTATGTATAGCTACGGTTCTCGGGGCAACCAAGTACTTGTGCCTTAAAGGAACCTCAACACTTCCGATGTACCCAGATATTTCTTCTAAGGTCGGGGTGAGCTCAAAGTCTAAAAAAAGGAATACGTTTAGTGTCGGTTCCCAACATGTGACCAGTGCTCTTATGATGTCTCCCCGAGACACAATCTCCAACAAACCGGTAAGCCCTTTCAAATATTTTTTGACCTCGTCTTGTCCTTCTTTACCTAGATCGTTCCACCATAGACGCAACTCCAGAGTGATTTTATTCATGATTGAGAAAGGTTCATTTTGAATCGTGCTCATCCTGCACATTTATTAAGGTGATTTAATCACTTATTTTGACCTAAAAAGGTAAAATGACAATATCTTTTTCAAATTTCTAATTTAAAACAAACAGCCGGTTTTGCAGATACAGCCTTTTAGAACTTCGGGAAGAAGATTTTAAGACTGTGCCCGCTAACCGTTGAAACTGACCCAAGGTGACTGTTCTTGCAAAAACAGCCTTTCGGCACCCTTTTAGGGACATTCGGCTTGTTTTAGACAAGAATGTCCTCACCTGACTTATTCATGACAAAATTTAAATTTTTGTTGTTTTTGGCTACTTTTGCAAAAGGGAAGTTGGACCCGATGGGGGTTGCCTACGTATCTCATACCCTGTGAGAATCAAACTGGAGTAGTTCAGGCAAATAAAACAAACTATATTTGAGAACAAGACTCTTTTTCATTGGCAAATACACTATTTCTAAAAACAAGACTCTTTTTATATTTTCTTTTTCAGTGGCAAATAAAACAAACTAATTTGAAAATAAAACTCTTTTTGTTTTTCTTTTCCATTGGTAAATAAAACAAACTATTAAAAATAAAAGTACTTTTCTTCTTTTTTTTTCTTTCATTTTTTCTCCAAAATCCGGCAGAGTTTCGGCACTACTTGGACATTGGTTTTTCTAATATAGGTGATTAACTCTCTACACTGCTATTTTTTGTTTTTCTCTTTTTGTTTTTCAACTTTTCCAGATATTCAAAGTCGTTCAGCATGCGAGTCCAAGACAAATAAATGTATACGCAACACGTAAGATGCATCCGGATGGTCTTTTTCATTTCAGGTTACCTGTCCTAGACGGACCTAACCCCTGTGTTGAGTCCCTTAATTCATATGCACGTGATGCAAATAAGAATTCCTGCTAGGGATCCGGCATGAAGTCAAGTCATTCTAGGTTCAAAACCTGGGTATATGTTCTAGACTGTGTACCCGAACGGACAGCTCGAGTCGAGGAGGGGGCTACGTACCGGGAACCAAAAGGCCATTCGGCTTAGTAACTTGTCCGGCCTCTTTCTTATTTCAGTGTATGACACTAACATAATAGGGAGTCTCAACCAGTAACCACATCCCCAGAGATGAGAAGAGAAGGGTTTCGCCACGGTTTATATACATTCCAGATAATATCAAAGTGGTAAAGCATTTAGCACATTTAGCATGAAACATGTAGGAAAATCAGATAAAGCCAAGTATAACAGTTATTCTAAGCTCGAATTCTTAAACCCTGAACCGAAGTTCTGGGTTTGCATCCCCAGCGGAGTCGCCAGAGCTGTCAAACCTCCTTTTTCCTACCCCCGGAAGGGTATAAAGGAGTTTTTCCAATTAAAGGACAATCAAAATG
>MU772029.1:139692-163428 GCA_026770625.1 Nicotiana glauca
CCCCCCCCCCCCCCTTCTTTTTACAAGAAGAGAGAAAGGCTCCTAATCAAAGAGTAAAACAGCATGCAATTCAGCAAAACAAACTCGGCCTAGAACCGGTTGATTCGATGTAACATCATGTATATCACACCAATGGATCAGAGGATATCTCTCAATGCCTCACATTCCGAGAGGAAAAATCACAGCATACTCCCGCTAGAGGCCTCTCCATCAAATACGTCCCGAGATACTTGGAGACTTAAAATGATCCACCCTACCCCGGGGTCAGAAATTCCAGGCTCACAAAGCCCTCGCAATGCAACTCCGAGTTTGCAAAAGGCTATCTTCAAGCTTAAGCAGAACTCGGTGACTCAAAATACTCATCGCCAATCTCCACGCACTGGAAAATTCGAAATTGTAAGACCCTAGTGGGTAGCCTCGGCACAACCAGATCTATTCTCCATACACTGTAAGGCCTCAACAGGCATGAATGTCCCGCAGTTTAGGCTATATGTCGCATTTGTAAGAATCCCTAAAGGGCATACCCTCGGTGTAGATGCCTAAAATTGCCTCTCATGATCAAAAATGGCCCCGGCCAAATGCACATGACTCCGGTAAAAACGGCTGCTACAACCCAAAAAAAGCGACTCGAGATGCCCAAATGTCACTAAGAAATCCTCCGAATCTACTTCGGAAAGAACCGATTAAAATTAGGCTTCCCTCAACAGGCAAAACAAACGTGTCCCGACCACGTCGGCTCCAAAATTGAAAAAGCATTGATATACTCGACCTATGAGCTATGAACCTTACGAGGTGCTCAAAACATCCCTGACTACGACTTGAAATCGAGATTCTTTCAGAACCAACGACGGGTCAGGAAAAAACATTCAAAAAGACCTTAATGAGAGGAAATAAAGCCTATAAAAAGCCTCAGGGCCGCATATCAAAAGCTCTCTAAGACCAAACAGCGTAAGAGCCATTATCGCCGGCTAAGCAAGCCTCCGGGCCTCATATCAAAAGGTCTCTACAACCATACAACCTAAGAGCCATTGTCGCCGGCTTGAAAAGTGACAATTTGAGGATTAAAATGAGCTCGAATCGTAACCCAATTCGGAGATCGGATCCAAAATAGTTAACTAAGAAAAGCCTCCGGGCCTCACACTAAAAGGTCTCAATGACCAGATGACAGAAAGGTCACCATCACTGGCGAAAAACACGGTAAAAGTTGAGGGTCGATTACAGCTCAAGTCGCGACGCGACTCGGACACTGGACCCAAAAATTATAATACGCTTAAGGGCATAACATCGATGCCACTACCGACATCTGAAATCTCTGGAAAGGTTAAGGGTCAGTTACAGCTCAAATTGCAATGCGACTTAGAGACTGAACCCGGGAAATCGCCAAACGCCCAAGAACAGAAAAATGAAAACCATCATCGCCAGCCCAAATGGGCTCAAGGATATAATAAGCTCGAGTCGGATCCCGATTCGGAGACTGAACCCAAGGACAATTGAACCACTATACACCTAAAGGTACGTCCCAAACGACGCTATCGTCGGTCAAGACAAATCTCTAGGCCACACGCCCGCAAAATCGCTTCGGCCTAGGAGCACAAAAGGTAGTCGCCCTCCGCCCATATAGGCGCAAAAAAGCTGGAAGTCCAATCAAAGCTCAAATCTCGAGCCGTAACGCGATTCGGGTACTAATTCAAAAACCAGTCTACATGATCGAGAGCAACGACAGAAAAAAAATAAAGGTACAAAAGGAATAAAGTTTTAAAATTCTTCTTATATTACATACCAAAAGACATTCTCCACCTACATGCACGCCCTGCGCGCGTCAGGAATAAAGTTACAAAATGGTGGAACCTATATTTTATGCCAAAGGACTATAGCTCGTCATGTCCACCCTACGCAATGTCCACAAGTAGTGACCGAGTGTCACCCTTATACGCCCTTGCTCGAGCCAATTCCTCCGAGAGAATGAAGCACATCGCTCTAACCTCTTCGAATACCTCTCTTCGAGATCGGTACCGAACATATTCCTCGATCCTCACGGTCAAGGGCTCGCCTCAACTTAGAGACTGGGCCCAAGAATAGTCGGGACGACAAATGCCCCAAAAGTAAAAAATTGAGGTGACCACTGCCTGCCCACACAAGCACGAAAGGCTCGAGAAGGCTCGAACCAAAGCCCTACTTAAGGGACTTGACTTAAAACAGCTGGGCTAAACACGAAAGCCCCAACGCCTATTTATGCCGAAGATCACGCTTGGGAATCCCCGACACATCTGGTCAAATTCGAACCAGTGAAGGCCTGGCTGTACGTCAAAACCGGTCCGCCCGACCAAAAACAATAAAGGTATCAAAGAAATAAAACTCCAAACTCTTTCTTATATATATATATATATATATATATATATATATATATATATATATATATATATATATATATATATATATATATATATATATATATATATATATATCATGCACGAAAGGCACCCTATCCATCTGCAGGCACCCTATGCCCATATCAAAAACAAAGTGGAAAGACGGTAATGTCTATGCTCCACGCTGAAAGAAGTACAGTTTGTTGAAATCCACCTTCCGCAACCTCGGCAAAAGGCAACCAAGCTCCGTTATTGTCCTCCTGGCCCAAGCCAATTCATCCGGGAAATGGAGCCCCTTGCACTAGCCTGCTCGAAATAATCCTCTTCGAAGGACATGAGAAACCAACTTTTCGACCCCCTTCTTTCAATTGAGGGGTCGCTCTCGGCTTAAGAACCAGCAACATCCGAAATGTTAAGTGACGCCTTCGTCAACACGAAACCAACACACATAGGCCGCCGCTGAAAAAATTCAGCAAGCCTCTTTCTAAGGACTACCACAAGGCCAAAAGGCCCTACCCGTAACTTAGAGGTAAGGATCTGATGATCTGAAGTCGCTTATCCCATGCAAAATACAACGGGTCCTCCGTAAGGCCACTTTTGCATCAGTCGAGAGCTCCTAGAGAAATTGAATTAGCGCCCAAGCGTGGGCAACTCCTCAAAATAAAGTCAAACACATACGCTCTAGAGGGTTATCTATGGTCTGAAAGGGACCCTCACGTACATAAGGACATAATCTTCTCTCGATGCCTTTCCTAAGGGACCGAGATACCATCAATTATCTCCACATAATTCGATGAACTAGACGGCCTAAATCTATCAGGACAGGTTAAGCTTGGTTGGAAGCATAATTATTGGGCTCGAAAAACAGCCACACCGATCAATGGGTGATCGGGACAAATGCTTTCATCTGACTCAGATGCTAATAGTTAACAACAAACGAAGACTTTCGAAGGTATCGGGAGGCATAAAAATATACCAAAGTAAGGCAAGGATTGAAAGTAGAAGCCTGGGAAAAGTATATTCATATTCACAAAAATCCTTACAATTACATCTAACATTATTACAAAAGCCCCACGAAATCTTTACAAAAAGAAAAAAGGGAGGGGGCAAAAAGATACAGGTAGTATGCAAGCCTAAGGGAGCATTCAATATTCGTATCATGCTTAAGATACCATCATTCCATGCGTATGACCTCAAAGAGAGTATCTTCAAAACCCGGTCCCCACAGGGATTTCATCTCAATCTTCTCGTAACGGCATCTTTAAAAGGAAGCCAAGAGAAGAGAAAAATAATGAGGGGGATACCAGAAGAAGGCGAGAAGTGGCTAGGCAAAAAATTTGACTAGTCTAAAATCCGCCAACACGCTTACCTTGAAGCTACTTCTTGAGATGTCGCCTTGTCCAGGGAGGTAACGGCCGAGCAGGATCCATCGCTACACCCCCCGAAATCCAAAGGGGATGTAACATGCCAGGTCAGGGAAGGAGGGTGAGTAGCAGTGTATAACTTGAGCCCCCTCTTGAGAAGCGGTAGATAATCCTAATATTTCTTCAAATCGGAGGAAATCGACCCTCTACATCGCCACTCTGAGCCAAGAAGATAACAATACTAATAACAACAACAACAACAACAACAACAACAACAACAAAAACAAAAATAACAACAACAACAACATCATCATCATCATAGCGGGACAAGCCCATCCCGCCAGGTAAAGATTGAGAGTTGACCCATGGCATGTCTGAAATAGGGTCTTAAGGCCATAGGCCTCAAACATCACAGAGCAACAAAGGCTGGAAAAATGGCAGGAAAGGCAAGATGAGCAGATATTGAAGGGAGTTTGAATTAAAAACTGATTGCAAAGACGCCCCATATATAGGGAGAAGGCAAATTAACCGACGGCACCATTACCGCCCTCGAAAAATATAACAACAGGCACAATTAATGCATTCATGAAAGCTAAAATGATAGCAACGATGCGACCCTGAGGAACGAGGATTCATAATACTTCTAATGGCCCTCAAGAAGCAAGGAAGGTGAAATTCCTCGACGTTTGTGGAGCGGGGAGGGGGCGCTATCAGCATCATGTCATGTCGAGAACCCACGAGGAAGGGTGTCAAAAATATTTCTTATCACTTCCCTTTAAGAAATGCAGAGACTATCTGTGTGCGGAGAAATCAGGAGACCGATTTCCCCCCAACATAATGATTCAAAGAGTAAACCCCAAAGGCACGGGATCTCGCATCAATCGCTTCTCTTGAGATCTATCAACACCTTGCCCAGATCGGACATCAGCTAAGGCCCCCGATGGGCGATGATATTCCCCGAGAGATGTATCCAGGGCCCATGAGACTTATCTAAATAGCTAGATGCCAGTCCTCATACGACACAAGAAAAATGGGTTGTCACATCTCATTCTTTTGTTGTATAGTGTATTACGTACTAAGTTTGGACCCCCTTTTCTTTCTATAAAATAAGGGTCACCAACACCTTGTAAGACATCTCCAATTACCTCACAAAGAGCAATAATACTCTCTCTCTCTTTCTAAAAATCACTTGTTTCTCTCTGATTCACATTTATTGCAGTTGTTAGATATTCTCGTTGTTTATTGTTCAGTATCTCTCGAGGTCACCTTAGCATTCTTATCATTTTCTTAGCTATCTTCTGTTATTTTGCTCGATATTGGCAAGATAGAGCCTGGTCTAGATCTATTTTCACTTGTTATCCCTTCCCCACTACCCTCGATAGCCCGAGAAAGGCTCGCATCTTGGCCCCAGCATACCCACTGGCCGATCTCACGCCTGGGTAACAGCCCCTTAATGGTTCGATTGCTGCTTAGCTTAACTCGATTTTTATCATTTTACCTTATGCTTTAGCACTAACTGCCTTAACAAGCTAGCTCGGGATTAGATGACGTATTTTTAAAATCCTATTTACAGATCTAATTATTGTTACCATTTTCACGGTAAACACTGTCCATGACCTTGAACTAGCAGCTATTGTCATGCCTTGAAGATTTGGAGGCACTATCTGTACGGTGTCCTTTGTGAGATCTACACTGAACACTGGAGTTTGCAATATCCGTTCAAGTAGAAAGATCTTAATTTGCATCAGAGTAGGTGTTTAGAGCTGCTTAACGATTATGATATCACCATTTTGCACCACCTGGGGAAGGCCAATATGGTGGTTGATGCTTTGAGTCTCCGGGCGAAGAGTTTGGCTTATCTGTCAGTAGCAGAGAGGCCCATGGCGTTGGATGTTCAGGCCTTCGCCATCTAGTATGTGAGATTTGATATTTCTGAGCCTAGTCAAGTATTATCTTGTATGGTCTATCGATCTTCTCTTTATGATCGTATCAGGGAGTATCAGTATGATGACCCCTATCTGCTTGTCCTTAAGGACACGGTTCAACACGGTGATGCTAAGGAGGTTACTATTGGCGACGATGGTGCATTTAGGATGTAGGGCAGGCTCTGTGTGCCTAATGTGGATGGTTTGCATGACTTGATTCTTTAGGAGGCCTGTAGCTCGCAGTACTCTATCCATCCGGGTGTCGTGGAGATGTATGAGGACTTGAGGTAGCATTACTCGTGGAGGAGGATGAAGAAAGATATAGTGGAGTATGTTGCTCGCTGCCTAAATTTCTAGCAGGTGAAAAATTAGCATCAGCGAGCTAGTGGATTGCTTCAAAAGTTAGATATTCTGGAGTGGAAATAGGAGAGGATCACTATGGATTTCATTGTTGGACTCCCGCGGACTCAGCGTAAGTTTGATGCAGTTTGGGTGATTGTAGATTGGTTGACCAAGTCAGCTCATTTCCTTCCTGTGATGACTACCTATTCTTCCGAGCAGTTGGCTCGAGTTTGTATCCATAAAGTTGTCAGACTTTATGGCCTGCCGGTTTCTATCATATCTGATCGGGGCATGCAGTTTGCATCACAGTTCTAGAGAACCGTATAGAATGAGTTGGGTACTCGGGTGGAGTTGAGCACAACATTTCACCCTAGACGGACTAATAATCCGAGCACACTATTCAGGTTATTGAGGATATTCTCCGTACGTGTGTGATGGAGTTTGGAGGTTCTAGGTATCAGTTTTTGCCACTTGCGGAGTTTTCCTACAACAACAGTTATCAGTCCAGCATTTAGATAGCACCATATAATTCTCTATATAGTAGGCGGTGTCGGCCCCCAGTGACTTGGTTCGAGTCGGGCGAGGCTAGATTATTGGGCACGGACATGGTTCAGGACGCCTTGGAGAAGGTAAAGGTGATTTAGGATGGACTTGGTACAGCCCAGTCCAGAAAGAAGAGTTATGCAGATCGGAAGGTTCGCAATGTTTCATTTATGGTTGGAGAGTGGGTGTTGCTTCGGGTTTCACCTATGAAGGGCGTCAAGAGATTTGGAAAGAAGGGCAAATTGAGCACAATGTTTATTCGTTCCTTTGAGGTATTGCGGCGTGTTGGAGAGGTTGCTTATGAGCATGTCCTACCTCTCAATAGAATCTCACCTGAAGAACATGGTTAGCTTTCAATTTCCAGTTCGAGACAAAAGCATTAAGAGCCTGCCTGAAGAACTTGGTCAATTTTCAAATTTCAAGTTCAAGTTAGAGGCAGCAGGATCCTGCCTGAAGAATAGGGTTAACCTCCAATTTTTATAGTTCAAATCGGAAGTAGCATGAGCCACCTGAAGAACAGTGTTTGCAAGCTCAAGTCTAGTCTAAGTTCAAGTTTATTTCAAGTGCAAACAGCAGGATGCCCGCTTAAAGAATATGGTTAACTTCCAATTTTCTTCAAATTCAAGTCAACAGGATGCCCACCTGAAGAATATGGTTGGTTTTCTATTTCATCTTGGAGATTCCAATAGAGATTTAAGGAAGATTCGAAGCAAGAAGTAGATAGGACCTTGTATTTTTCATTTGTTTTGCTGTAATTTTTACTTTATTTTTGATGTATTGGCAGGAACCACGAATCGGAACCTCGACGACACTTCAATCGGCTCTCCACCTAGGTATCCTCCTCTACTTCTCCTACTTCTGAACTACATGTGGCCTGATTCCTCTATAGTCAAGGATATGTAGGTAGCTCAGATATCAGGGCTCGATCATTGTAATGACCCAGCCAATCATTTTGAGAGTTATAGACACGATCCCCTTATTAGCTTCTTTCCCAGTTATCTATTTCTGCTATTGTGACTTGCCGGGAAGATTCGTTTTGAGTTTCGAAGTATTTTGGGACACAATTCCTAAATGAAAGCTTAGGTCTTAGAATTTGGACCGTAGTTGGAACAATGTGAAGACGACTTCGAAATTAAATTTCGTTAGCTCCGTTAGGTGATTTTGGGCATAGGGGTGTGTCCGGATTGTGTTTTGGAGGTCCGCAGCTCATTTAGGCTTGAAATGGCGAAAGTTAAAATTTTAGAGTTTTTGATATCGGGTTCGGAATCCGATTCTAGAAGTTGGAGTAGGTCCGTAATAGTAAACGAGTCATGTGTAAATTTGGAGTCAATTATATGTGGTTTGGTTGGTTTCGGCATCGGTTAGGGAAATTTAAAATTTCAACGTCATTAAGTTTAGATTGGAGGGTGATTTATGTTTTTAGCATTGTTTGATGTGGTTTGAGGGCTCGACTAAGTTCATATGATGTTTTAGGATTAGTTGGTATGTTTGGTTGAGGTCCCGAGGGCTTGCGTGAGTTTCGGGTGCTTAATAGATTGGTTTGAGACGTATGCAAATTGCTGAAGTTGCTGCACCTGGTGTTTTCGCACCTGCGCACTTTGGGCCATAGGTGCAGAGCCACAGAAGCGGATAAGGAACCGCAGAAGCAGATTATGACCATGTCCAGTTGGGTCCGTATATACAAAGAGGAGTCCGCAGAAGCGATAAGGGGCTGCATGAGCGGGCTCACAGGTGCGGCTTAGTGCTCGCAGATGCGGTCCCAGCCCACTTAAGTGATTTCTGCCCCTGCAATGGAATTTACGCAGGTGCAGCGCTGAAGGTGCGAAGAATGATCCACATGTACGGTTTTACTGGCAGAAAAAGGGAAAAAAATCGAGGGTTTGATTTCATTCTCCAGTTTTGGACTTAGAGAGCTCGGATTGAGGCGAACTTTTGAGGGATTTTCAGAGGAAGCTTGAGGGTAACGATTCCTTACTTGATTTGGGTTGCATTTCATTAATCTATTGTTGTTTTCTTCATCTAATCAAGGTATTTGAGTGAAAAAGTTGGGAAAATGGGGGAAAAATTCCCCAATCGAATTTCTGAGTTTTGGTTTTTGACATAGTATTTGGATAATTTTGGTATGAGTGTACTCGTGAGTGAATGGGTGCTCATAATTTGTGACTTTTACCTGATTCTGAGGCGTGGGCCTAGGGAGAATTTTTGTGCCTTTTTTTATTTTCTTTCCTTAGCTAAATTAGTTGTTTGTAGCTATATTTACGTTATGTAATTGATTTGGCTAGATTTGGGCCATCCGGAGCCGGATATTCTTGGGGAAGAGCATTATTTCTAATCGATTTGAGCTTGGTTCGAGGTAAGTGGCTTTCCTAACCTTGTGTGGGGGAAACTCCCCTTAGGATTTGGTACTCTTTGATATATGAGCGTCGTGTACATGAGGTGAGGAGTACGTACATGAGCTATTTATGGTAAAACTCTATTTTCAATACATCTTAACATGTTTTTCCTTGTTGAAAATACACTAGTATATGTATTTACCTCGTTTAGATTTGAAAAGCATGCTTACATGTTTTAACTATATATTTGAACTTTGTGCAGCACGTTTAGTGAAAATTTCCTGTTTTCTTTGATATTGTCTTAGTCTAAACTATAGATTTCCTTATTGAAATTGTTGTTTATATTGATTGAGCTGGAACTGTATATTTACTTTTTAACTATGGAATGGTATTTCGGGAGATACCCCTGCACTGCATATTTACTTTGGTACTATATAATGGTATTCCGGGAGATCCCCCTGCACATTTACAATTGTGACTACGGGACGGTATCCCGGGATATCCCCGTGTTGCTATTACTGTGTTCTGAGTTGTTAGCTTCCATTGTGTTCTATTCCTGTTAGATTTTTGTATTTATTTTACTGTAGTATTCTTCTGTCTTACTTTGTTATATTTATGCCAGTAGTTCCCTGACCTGATCTCATCACTAGTCGACCGATGTTTGGCTTGGCACTTACTGGGTACCGTTGTGGTGTGCTCAAGGCCTTTCCTGTACATATTTTTCGTGTGCAGATCCAGGTATCACTTATCAGCTAAATTACCAGTGAGGCAAGCCACCTGTAGCGGCTTCACAGTATATTTGCCGTGTCCCAAGACCTCGAAGTCCATATCCATTCCACCCCATGTCAACCCTTCTTGTATTTTTCTTCTTTTATTAGACTCTGGAGTATAGGAATACTGTTTCTTTCTTTAGCTTACCACTTATGACATTTCAGGTTTTGGGAGAGTTTATGTATTGTTCGGAAGTGATTATTGTATATGTCGAGCATCATCTCATTTCCTTCTTTAAACTTACTTATTAGTCGATAGCTTTTATGTTTTGTTCCTTCTTCCGCAAAATGCTAGGCTTACCTAGTTGTAGAGACTAGGTGCCGTCACGACAGCTCACGAAGGGAGAACTAGAGTCCTGACGGTCACAATCTCTTTATCCATCTTTATTTTCTTTTGAATAAGGTCGGGTCAAAACTCAATTACGTTTCTTACTTGATTCTTTGCTCAAAAACACTTCGTGTTTTCAAGCAAAGAAGGGCATCTGTAAGCACGTAATGTATGACCCATCATATTTTTGAGCTATTTTAGTGCTTAAAATATTTATTTAAGTTAACTTTAATTGTATGGAGTTTTAGTTTACTTTTACTTCAAATTACAATTTGAAAAAACAAAAATAGTTTCAATTTTATCTTGTTATATATTTCTATTTAAGTTGAGGACATTAGTCCTTTTGTAGTAATATTATTCTAATTTTACTACCATTTTAATCAACTTTTTCACTACTTTTATTTTCATATAATCTTCGAAAAATACCAAAAAAAGAGTTTTTATACCATAGTACATAATTTATTATAGTTAATTAGGATTAGTTCTTATAGTATATATTTTTTTACTCTTTTAGAAGGAAAAAATTTAATGTCTTGGGCTAGACATTTCCTTGATTCGTCTGATTTAGAAGTCCAAAAAAATCTGCTCTCCCAACCGAGTTCCAAAGGCCCAAATCACCTGACCCAACCCATTAGCCCAGTCTAAAGTTAAATACAAGATTTAATCTTCACCACTCATTATGTTTAGTCCAATGGCCAATACTCACTCACACTACCATATAAAAACCAAATTAACACCGTAAACTCTAACCTAATGCCTTCAATGCCCAACAACTAGCTTGTCACGACCCTAACCCTGGTCGTGATGGCGTCTAACACACTGTTAGGCAAGCCTGACCAACTAACCACTTAACCCGTTTTTCTTGTAAAGTTCATTATTAGCTAACACGGTTAATATGCCAAAATTACCATAAAGAAAGCACGGAACAAGAGTTAAATATGTGGAAATCCAGTGATAACACTACTACATAGCCCATACAGATCTGGTGTCACAAGTCTTGAGCCTCTAATACAAGTTTATCAACCTAATACATAGCAAATCTAGAAAATGCAGACGAGATAAAAGATAGAAGGGAGAGATCAGGGTTGCAGACGCAATGCAGCTACCTCGATGCTACCGGATATGCGCTGCCCGACTGAAAATCCTCAACAGCCTCAGATGCCCCTGGATCTGCATGCAAGGTGTAGGGATTAATTTGAGTACTCCGACCCAGTGAGTAATAAGCATAAATAATGACTGAGAATAAGAAATCATGGAGAAACACAGAGTAATATATAATGCGGCAAACAAGCAATATGAAAGCGATAAACTAATGAAATTGAAATGTGGAAATGCCAGAGTAGATAAGCAGTTAAGTGACAAATATATATAAAGAAAATCAACACATAGAACGGTACCCTATAATGTTGCGGCGTGCAGCCCGATCCATATATTTATCGTCGATGGCGCTCACTGGGGGTGTGCAGACTCTGGGAGAGGCCCCTTACGGCCCAAACACAATAACAAGCCATCTCATGGCACCAATCTAGGTCCTCGACCTCATATCAATATTAGTATAACAATGGTGCGGCGCGCAACCCGATCCCATAGTATCCTCACATCTATCCCTTGGCCATACTCAGTCTAGAAATCTTATAAGCCCCTCGGGCATTGGTAAAATAGTAGTTCTCAGCCCAAAACATCATTTAACATACCATCGTAGTTTCGAAAACCAAGTAAAAGTGGCTGGATGCGACTGAGTTCAAGTAGTAAATCAAAATAGTGAGAAAATAGTGATAAAAACTCCCTGAATGGCTGAAATAGTTGGCACGAAGCCCACATGTGACAATCAATCCAAATAATAATGATAACAATTAAGCTTCAATCAAATACGCGGTAAAAGAATCACTCGGGACGGACCAAGTCACAATCCCCAATAGTAAATGACCCCAGGCTCATCATCAAGCGCGTGTCTCACCTCAATATAGCACTACAATGTGCAATTCCAGGGTTTCAAACCCTCAGGACATCATTTACATTCATTACTCACCTCGAACCAGCTAAAGCTCTAGCTCGGTATGCCCTTGCCTCTCAAATGGGCCTCCTCTCACGTTGAATCTGTCCAAAACCAGAACGAATACGTCACAATAGGCTAAGGGAACAACACCCAAGAGAAAACAATCAAAAAATATCAAAAAATCCGAAATTAGCAAAACCCGAGCCCCGAGCCCACTTTTCGAAACTCACAAATGTTTTACATCAACGGGTTCCTTATCACTCCACGAGTCTATGAATATAAAGAACATCAAAATCGGAGTCCAAATGATCCCTCAAATCCCAAGTTAAAATTCCAAAATCTCAAGCCCTAGTTCTTCCATTTTTGGTTAAATTTTCATGAATTTCTAGGTTAATTTCATAATAGAATCACATTTTTGGTTCATAAAACTTACCTCCAATCAATCCTCCTTGAATCCCTCATCAATTTTCCTCAAAGAGCTCACAAAATACCCAGCTATGGTGAAATAATGGCTCAAAATCGCGGATGAAATATTTAAAAACCTCACTGCCGAGTTATGATATTCCTTCTTCGCGAATGTTGTCCAACCTACGCGTTCGCGATGCACAATTTTACTTTGACCAAAAATAACCTTTCGTGAACGCGCCACTATACCCGCCAACGTAATGCTTTGGGCCTCTGAACATACGCGAACACGGCACCTCACTCGTGAATGCGAAGAGCAATAGTTTCTCGACCTTCACGCGCTAAATTCCATAATGCAAACGCGGCGTCCATCACGCGAACATGAAGCTCAACCTCAAGACCCTCCATGAACGCGAGACACCAGACGCGAATGCAAAGTACAAACTCAGGGCCACCGAAACTCCTTCTACGCGATCGCGAGGGACCTCACACGATCGTGAAGGCCAAAATTTGCATGCACCTACTGCTGCATTTTCTGCAATTCTTCAAAGTTCAAAACTTCCCGTTAGCCATCCGAAATCACCCTGAGGCCCTTGGGACCTCAACCAAAAGTACCAACACATCCTAAAACATCGTTCAAACTTGTTCCATTCATCAAAACACCTAAAACAACACCAAAACCATCAATTCACATTGAATTCAAGCCTAAGTTTTCCAAAAACTTCCAAATCACGCATTTGATCCAAAATCCAAACAAACCATATCCAAATGACCTGAAATTTTTCACACACATCCCAAGTGACATAATGAAGCTACAGCCACTCTCGGAATTCCATTCCGACCCTCAGATCAAAATCTCACCTATCAACCGGAAATCGCCAAAATACTAACTTCGCCAATTCAAGCCTAATTCTACACCGGACCTCCAAAACCAATTCCGATCACACTCCTAAGTCAGAAATTGCCTCCCGAAGATAACCGAACCATCAGAAGTCATATTTGAGCCCTCTAACACATAATTCAACATCCGGTTGACTTTTCCAACTTAACCCTTCTTAAAAGAGACTAAGTGTATCATTTCTTACCAATACCACTCCGAAAGCAAATTGTTCAACTTGATCGCATAAAACACGGATAATGAATCATAAAGAAGAAGAAATGGGGAAAACAGAGCAGTAAATCACGAGACGACTGGCCGGGTCGTCACATGGCTCCTCCCCAAAAACATCTCTGACGCCCTCAACTTCCCCATTTTCACTAAACTCCCATTTTTCCCCAATTTCCTCACGTCGGCAAAAAAAATCTTGATTTAAGAGTTTAGAAAACATTTGACTTCCTGATCTTCTTTAAAGAAGCTTAAAAATATGGAGTTCAAACAATGATAGATACGAGTGGATGTTTCGTTACTGCTTGGTTCCGGTTGTGCTTGGTGACTTTGGTTCTCGTCACATATATCTTATTTCCTTTCTTTGCTTGTCATTTTCACTTGGAATTTTTGGAGTTAAAGTCTGTACTGCTTTTTATTCTTATTAAAGAAGCCTCACTCTACATATTCTTTTAGACTCTAGCTTTAGTTTCTAATTTGGGGTCCGAATTTTGTTGTTGAGTTGGAGCTGGTCTAAGTCGTTGTTCGAGGTCCGGTTCACGTTCCTGCTGATTTTCCAATTGCTACTTAATTTTTGTTGCCGAATATTGTTGCTTTTAACCCAGGAAAAGTTGTAAACTCTGATCTTCTCTAATTAGTTGAAAAAAAATTTCATCATTGAGGTCCAATTATTCACTCCTCTATTTATTTTGTTTGGTATTTAATTTTATTTGTTGTTTTGGAAATATGACTCCTTGGTTTGTGATCAGTCATCCGTTCTCTTAGTGATTTTTATTTTATTTTATTCACTTTTTAAATCTATATGGATTTAGCTTTGTTATGAGCAAATTAATTAAGCAAGATATGTGGGTCATTATATATTAGCCAAATAATTAGACCGATTGACTTATGTTGGATAATAAAAGAAACGGCCGTAGAGTCATTGGGCTAAATTGAAATGAATATTAAAATTGTAATATTTATTGCATTTGTTTTGACCGTTAGGAGCATGCTTAGGCCGACCATGCTTGGGTGGGCAAATTTTTAGGTGATTATGTTTTAGTTTTATTTTAGGTGAGAGGCTGCCCCTTTAGTTAATAAATTTATCGGCAGAATGCCCCAAAGTATTTATAAATATTTTGGAGGTCGTGACGAACACCGTGGTGGAAGTATAGTGTAGGTTAGCTTAGGATTTTGATTTTGATTTTTTTATTTATTATTATTTTTTTATGTTATTTTATTTTTTATTAGGTGGGGACAACCTGAAGCCTCTTATGTGTTTATTTTTGCTTTTGTGCGTTTCCACCTCAAACAAAGATTCCTTCGAAACACAATATTTTGTCACTTTCAAGTTTGAAAACCCTTTTGAGCGTTTAAAATCATTTTATCTACTTTCAAAGTGGTTAAGGTTGGTTAAACATAGGTGTGATAGGACACGTATAAGCTTCACAGCGAGCAACACAAAGAAGCTATCAAGAGTCTCTGGGCCGAGTTGGATGCGGCTCAAAAGGAGCATGCCGACCTGGTGGAACATGTAAAGATTTTTTAAGTTAGTGATGACGAGTTAGCCATGGCGACTAGCGACCAAACCTCGTGGGTCCAGCAGAAGATTGACCGAATCGACCAACTCTAAGCTGAAATGAACGAGGTCAAGATCATGACCGATATCTGGAAGGGAAAAATAGACCAACTGACTTCGTAGAAGGAAACCGCCCTGAAATAGCTGACGTCGCTAGAAGTCCAACTCCGAGTGGTGAAAAAGAAGGCCAAATCACGGGCTGAACAAATCGAAGACCTCTAGTCTCAACTGGGCTCGGCCATTGCTCAACGGAATGCCCTTGGCAGGGAGCTCGAAAGAGCATCCATGTTGGAAATAACCAGGGCTGAAGCAGGAGAGATGGTGGCCCAGTATAAGGCTGATGTTGAGGCAGCCGAGGCTCGCTTGAAAGTTACTATTGAGTATGTGAAGCGGTTGTCTCGAAGGGAGACCCACGAGGAGATCCATTCCCGAGGTTTTGACATGTCGGTTGAGATTGAAGAGGTGAAAAGGCTTGAGGCCGAGGCCAAGAAGATGGCTAAATCTGAGAGTGAGGAAGGCAAACTCAAGGATGGAGAAGACACCGATGGCTCTTGTGACGATGCAGGTTTTGGTGAAGATCAGGCGTAGGTGCCTTAGGAACCTTTGTTTTTGCACTTTTTACATTTAATTTGTTGAGGCCGTTTTTGTTGGTCTTTGTAAAGACTTTTTTGGAATGTATATAAGGCATTTTTTCCTTTTGGAAATTTTTGAATACATTACTTTTGGCATCCTCTTTATAAGTGCAATGATTTTAAACGCGTTAGCAAGGAATAAAACGTAGTAATAAGTTTTTGTTTAGAGGTTCGAACAAGACTTATTCTTGATACGAATTTTGTTTGGAACTTGTGAGGGCTTGGTATGACCGAAACCTTTCAACAAAGTTCTTGTTTAGATGACTTCAGACTATAATTTTGTCGAGGGTAATCTTAGAACCGGTTTGAAATTTTGAAGGCCTTGTGTTTTTATTACGGGCTTCGGACGTCTCCGAGTCGTTTCTAGGGTGGACATAGCACTTTAAGTTCGGGTACTGCCTAATAGGATTTGTATCTCCGGGCTCCGATAGCCCAAGCCGTTCGAGTTTGTTTAGGACTGCAGTGCTCGAATGGGGGTGACCGTAGCCTTTTAAGTTTAGGCACTGCCTAATAGGCTTATGTGCCTCCGGGCTTTGATAGGCCAAGCCATCCATATTTTTCTAGGATGACATTCCCTGAGTGCGGGTGACCTATTAGATCCGGATTGAGTTAGCCCTTGGGCTCGATATCCTTAAGGAATAAAAGGTAGAAACTTTTTTTCATTCATGTGCGTAATATACAAGATTATAATTGTGTACAAACTTCGTGTTATGGCTTAGGTAGTCTATGTGGGAAGGTTCATTTGACTGTTTGGCCCTTACATTAAATCCTATCCACCCAGCCCAGACTGTATAAGCACAAAGTTTCCTTCCTTGCTAAAACTCATTACCCGAGGGTGATGGCCCCCAGTATTCGAGGTCGATTATCGAGAGGGCTCGGATACTATTGATTTGTCCATCGATCCTGGTTCGAAACTGCTCTTTGATGCTAAGTTAGCATGATCCACTATTGCCTCGTTAAAAATCTTGCCGGAAAACCCATTTGGGACAAAACTGGTTCAAGGGAAAAAAAAGTGCAATGCCTTCTTTCAGGCCTAACAACTACACCATCCTTCGGTTGTTTCCTGCAGGTGTTAGTCCAATTCACAATATTTATAAAAAAATAAATAAATGGGTCGTACCTTAGCAGTAGTATCATTTTAAGTGGGTTATGTTCGATTGTTGCTCATCGTTCCCTACTTCTAGTTTGTACGAACCTTTACCGGTAATCTCGATAATTCGATATGGACCTTCCCAATTCAGTCCCAACTTCCCTTCGTTTAGATGATGGGTGTTCAGCGTTACCTTTCTTAACACCAAGTCCCCGATATTGATGTGGTGGAGGTGTGCTCTCTTTTAGTAATACCTTTCAATCCATTATTTTCGGGAGGCCAACCGGACGAGGGCGGCCTTACGCCTCTCATCCAATAGTTCCAAACTCGTGTTCATGGCCTCACTATTTGATTTTTTCGTTGTATATCAGAACATGAAACTTAGTTCTTCTGCCTCATAGACCAATGAAAACAGGGTGGCCACTGTACTAGACTTTGAGGTTGTACGGTATGCCCACAAGACTTTTCCTTCCATTTTCCTTTGGCATCGGACAACTTCTTCTTAAGGTTTTGGAGTACGGTCTTGTTTGTAGATTCCGCCCGCCATTCCCACCAGGGTGATCGGGTGTTGACAAGATCCTTTTGATCTTATGGTCCTCGAAAAATTTTCTTACCTTTCTACGAATAAACTGCTTCCCGTTGTCACATACGATTTCGGATGGCATTCTAAACCAAAATATTATGTGGTCCCAAATAAAATTAATAACTTCTTTTTCTTGACTTTTTCAAATGCCTGAGCTTTATCCCATTTAGAAAAATAGCCAGTCATGAACAATATAATTTGAGTCTTACCGGATGCCCATGGTAGGGGACCGATGATGTCCATTCCCCACTTCATGGATGCCCAAGGTAACAACACCGAGTGCAGTAGCTCCTAGGGGTGATGGATCATTGTTGCTTGCCTCTGACAACCGACGCATTTCTGTGTGAACTCCTTCACATCTTTCTCTATGTCGATCCAGTAATAGCCGACTCTGATTATCTTATGAACCAATGATTCGACACTCGAATGGTTCCCGTAGGTGTCTTCGTGAACTTCACTCAAAATATATTCGGTGTCTCCCGGTCCCAGAGATATGGTGAGTGGTCCATCGAACGTTCTTCTCAACAGGGTGTTATCCTCAGGCATGCTGAACTTGGCCATCGTCGTGCGTAGAGCTCTCAATTCTTTAGGATCTGAGGGCAGCTTCCTGGTCTTCAGGTAATCTATATACTTGTTTCTCTAGTCCCAAGTCTAGATTGTCAAGTTTATCTCAGCGTGGCCTTCTTCCACTACCAACTTCATGAGTTGTATGATCGTTCCCGAGCTAAATTCATCGTCATCAACCGACGACCCCAAGTTGTCTAGAGCTCGGCTTCACTGTTTTGATCTCAGGGTACATGTTGCAGGGTCCACTCCTTGAATTAATGTAGTGTTACCTGTAGTTTATCCAGGTATCTTCACATTCGCTCCTCTTTCACTTGAATGTACCATTGACTTGATTCACCATAAGGAGGGAATCACATTTAGCTTCAATAACCTCGGCTCCTATGTTTTTAGTCAGTTCGAGGCCTGCAATAATGGCCTCATACCCGGCCTCATTGTTAGTCAATTTCATATTTCTAATAGATTGCCTAACTATGTTACCCGTGGGTAGCTTCAATACGATGCCGAGTTCGGGCCCCTTAGCATTCAAATCACAATCCTCTAAGAGGGTCCAAATCTTCGATGAGGTCCTCGAGGTTAACAACGATTCTTTTTCGACTTCAGGTATTAAGGTCGGCATGAAATCCGCTTCGAAGTCTGCCAAAATTTGAGATTTGATTACAGTTGGGGTCGATATTCAATATCGTACCCACTAATCTCCATGGCTCATTTGGCAAATTGTCACGACATGTCGGGTTTGTGCATTATATTCTTCAATGGGTAAGTTATCACGACATATATGAGATGTCACTGAAAATATGGCCTTAACTTCTTGAAGGCACTTAGCAGAGCGAGCGCCAATTTCTCCAAGTGAGGATACCTCATTTTAGCCTCGCCTAGAGTCCTGCTAACCTAATATATAGGGAATTGCATATATTCTTCTTCCCGAACTAAGACTCCACTTATCCCTATCTCGGATACCACTAAGTACAGGTACAACTGCTCGTCTGCCTTCAAAGTATGAAGTAAAGGCAGACTCGAAAGGTATCCTTTGAGTTCTTCAAAAGCCAGCTGCACTCCGGGGTCCACGAAAAGTTACTCTTCCTCTTCAATAACGAGAAGAACCGATGGCTCTTATCAGAGGACCTCGAAATGAATCGACCCAAGGCGGATATGCGCCTGGTTTGTCTTTGAGTGGCCTTGATATTGTCCTCTACAGTGATGTCTTATATGGCCTTGACCTTGTCGGGATTGATCTCGATTCCCTAGTTGGACAACATGAATCCAAGAAACTTCCCGGATCCGACTCGTAATGCGCATTTCTCCTGGTTCAACTTCATATTGTATTTATTCAGTATGTTGAAGGTTTTATGAAAATGTTTCAAATGGTCCTCTGCTCACAGGGACTTAATTAACATGTCATCAACGTAAACCTCCATTGATATTCCTATTTGTTCTTCGAACATCCGATTTATTAGGCGTTGGTAAGTGGCACCCGTATTTTTTAATCCGAAAGCATTACGTTATAACAATAGGTGCCATATTTAGTAATGAAGGAAGTCTTTTCTTGGTCACCTCGATCCCGAATTTGGTTGTACCCGAAATAGGCATCAAGAAAGCTGAGTATCTCATGGCCGGTAGTCGCATAGATCATGAGATCAATGTTAGGCAAAGGAAAAGAGTCTTTAGGACATGCCTTTTTCAAGTCTTTGTAGTCTACACACATCTTTAATTTATTTCCCTTTCTAGGTATTACCACTACGTTTTCTAACCAGTCCAGGTATTTAACTTCCCGAGTGGAACCTATTTTAAGGAGTTTGGATACCTTGTGTTTGACGAATGCGTGATTGACTTCGGACTGTTTAATCAGGGGAACTTTGGATCTAAGCTCAACTTATAAGTAGTAATTTCCGGTGGGATCACTTTCATGTCAATATGGGACCAAGCGAAACAATTTATATTATATGTAAGAAATTTAATGAGTTTTTTCTTGAGCTCAGGAGTAAACCCGGTACTTAGGTATGCCTTCCAATTGGGTAGCTTCTCTGTCAATATGACTTGTTCTAGCTCCTCAACAGTTGACTTTGTGGCATCGGAATCGTCAGGGGCTATGAAAGACATGGAGACTCCATAATCATCATCCTTGCTCGTCCCCTACTTTTCTTGTTCAATCGGGGCCGGTGTTGGTCATTGCAATTCGGTCTTTTCCCTGATGACCTAACTCAGGTTCTTTGATATTGATAGCACGGATATCTGGACCATCTCATCAATAGCGAATATTGTTTTTGCAGCCAGTTGAACTCCGTAAACCGTTTTGATCCCTCACGGTATAGGGACCTTCAACGCATGATATACTGTCGAGGGTACTTTCCTCATGTTGTGAATCCATGGCTTCCCGAATAGAGCGTTGTATCTCATATCCCCTTTGGTCATGTAGAACTTTGTTTCCTGAACGATTCCCGCAGTGTTTACCGGAAGGGTTATCTCCCCTTTAGTGGTCTCACATGCCATGTTAAACCCATTTAAAACTCGGAGTGTAGGCACAATTTGGTCTTGTAGACCCAGCTGTTCCACTACCCTCGATCTAATGATATTAGCCGATCTACCTGGATCAATCAACACAGACTTAACTCAAGATTAATTTGTGAGTACTGATATTATGTGTTGTTGTACGATGTCTTCGGCGTCCTCGTCATTGAAAGTTTTGGACCCCTCCGATATATAATCTTGAGTTCGTTTTTCCTTTGTAATGGAAACATTAGTGCACTTTAGCATCGGCCCCTGGGGACGTCAACCCTGACAATAATCATGTAATGATGTGTTAAGGTTCCTCTTGCTCGATCTGCTTGTTAGAATCCCTATTGCTGAAGTGATTTTTGGCTCGATTACTCAAAAACTCTCGGAGGTGTTCATTATTGAATAATGGGGCTACTTTCTCGCTCAGTTGTCACCAGTCTTCGATTCTATGGGCGTGAGTGCCATGATATTTACCAACAATCATGTTAATTACGTGGTGAGGTTCCTCTTTCTCGAGCTTCTTATTGGAGTCCCTATTCCAGAAGTGATTTTTGGCTCGATCACTTAAAAACTCTCGGAGGTGTCCGATGTTGAATAACCAAGCTACTTCCTCTCTTAGTTATCGGTAGTCTTTGATTTTGTGGCCGTCAGTGCCATGATATTTACACATTAGGTTCGGGTCCCTTTGGGCAGGATATGATTGCAATGGTTGAGGCCATTCAGTATATTTGATGCATTTGATGGCTGATACAATGGCATCAACATCAACGTTGAAGTTGTATTCCGATAACCTTGGTGCTTCCTTAGACTTGATGGGTCTATCAAAATGGCTTTTGCTCACGAGTCCCCAATTATTATAACCTCGATCGCTTCTTCTTCCAGTTCTCATAGTGTTTCTTATACACCCAATACCCCTCCGATCTCCATTGTATGGTTGATACCAAACTCTATTCGATCTTGGTTCACGATCAATGTCTCTTTTGAATCTGTGACTAGCTCTAACGGGATAAACGGACCCGGAAGAGGCCCCGAGCTGATCGTCTTCGACCCTGATTTTTAATTGGTATTCTATCAGATTTTGCTTCAACTATTGTCAAGCCAACGAGCTTTGGGGATTGAGTCCTTGGGTGAACGCCTGAACAAACCAATCATGTACGACCGGAGGCAGGTCCACCCGTTCTATTTCAAACCTAGATACGATTTCTCTGAGCATCTCGTTATCTCTTTGCTTTACCTTGAAAATGTCTGATTTCTTGGTCTCAACCTTTATGGCTTCGGCATGCGCTTTTACAAATTCATCTGCAAAAATAGCAAAAGAGAAAACAAAATTAGAGGGTAAGTTGTGAGACCATATCATAGCTCTTTTGGACAAGGTTCCTCAGAACTTTTCAACAGAACAAATTAGATTTCATCATCCTCCAAGTCGTTTCCCGTGATGGCGCACGTATAAAAGGTTACATGTTCATTTGGATCGGTTGTCCCATTATACTTTAGAGTTTCAGGCATACGAAACTTCTTTGGGATCAGCTTCGGAGCTAGTCTTAGAGGGAAAGGCTTTTAGACAAATTTCTTGCAATCCAGGCCCTTTAGTATCGGTGGCGCTCTCGGGATTTTATCGACCCTAGAGTTATAGGTCTCCACTTTTTTGTCGTCGACTTTGATTTTCTTTTCTCATGATTCTACCCGCTTTGTTAGTTTCTCAAGCATCTTTATTATATCGGGGTTGGTCCGGGTTCTGCTTTACCCAAACTTTTTGTGGCCGGTACATTTATGCGGGCATTTTCCCGGGTTGATTTGGGATCATCTCAGCTGGGGGATGCGACATTGGTTCTATAACTAAGATATCGCTGCTTGTTGAGCCTGTAACCTTTTGAAGATCATGCGCAAGTTGATCCTATCACCTTCGTCGTCGTGTGTATTCCAGGATATTGACCGGGCTCCCCTACGAATGTTGTTTTCGGGGTCAGTAGGAAAGTTTGCTTCTATAGCCACGTGTGAGTTAGCATCGATCAAATTGGAATCTGTTGGGGTCAGTAGGGGGAACCTCATTGCTGGGTACCACGTTGTTGTTCTCGCCATGGTGGCCGGACTCAGCATCCACGTTCAAATGGGCAGATTGGGAGTTTGACATTTTAGTTTTTACTAGGAATTAAAAACTCAAAGAACAAGTGTAAAATAGAGTGTATTGTGGAAATTTATATCAAATTGCCACTATTATCCTTAGCCTCATTGTGGGCGCCAAACTATTTACCCTAAAAATGAATAAAAATTAAATTTGCAAGTGATTTTAAGGATACGCGGGTTAATTCAATACAAACGATAAATTGTTTTAGATTAAACACATAAAGGACGTAACAAATTATCAAACCAATCAAGAGAAGTAATCCCGGACTCAGTAACGGTTTAATGAGATGTTGCCTTTGATCCCGGGCTTACGTTAATGCTGAACTGATGAACGAAATTAAGAATTTTGAATAACAGATAAAATAAGAGTATATTGCCTTGATATACGTGTTATATTGTATTTAATAAATAATCAGACCCTCTTTATATGGTAGGGGAGTTTTATCCTAAGTACAATTCCGCAAAAGGTGAAAATCTTTCATTTAGTTAATCACCGATTTTCTACCGCTACGTGTCGAGATTCACGCCGTGACATCTGGCTAGTCACGGATATTACGGTCTTTTGTTGGTCATGCTCGATTATATGGTAATGCTTTCCGAGATTTTTGCGATTCGAATCGATCCTGGGGGTCGTGGTCCCGATACTCCCCAGGGTAGACGTTTTGCCCGGACCCCGACTCGAGGGCTCCTTACCTCGATTCTGGTCCCTTACAGTCATGTCTCTTCCTCCGTCTACTTCATCAAACGCTGAGGCATCCCATGGTCTCAGTTTCACCCATACACAGTTACATTTATTAGAAAAACAATGCCGCATAACTTATGCAGCATTTGATTGGCCGGATAAGAAGAAATCACTTAGTGTTTTTTGCATCCACTGGTAATTAAACCCGAGACCTCATAGTTCTCATCCTCTTAATTGACCACTAGGTATTCATATATTATCTAGTCACATTACATCTATTATTCTTCATCACAAAATAATTCATATATTATTAGTAATTGTAGAGAGTCTCGTTTCAAAATTTCTTTGATAGTGCGAAGACTCTATGTGTATCCACACCGAGACCGATCCTCGCTATCAACTCTTTGATCAATGAAACCCGCGAACAAATTGAATCAAAAACTTATGCTGAATTTTTTTCTCAAAAAACTTTAGCACAACAGTAATAGGACAAGAAAACAATTTTCCGTGTCAAAATATCTCTCACG
>MU772034.1:18722-100950 GCA_026770625.1 Nicotiana glauca
GGGGAGGGGGGGCTAAATGGGGTTGTGACAAGTTTGTATCAGAGCTCTAGGTTCATAGGTGTCACTGAACACATGCCGATTTATTAGAGTCTCGCTGATCGGTACGTAGACGTCTGTGCTTATCTATGAGAGGCTATGTAACTGTTTAGGAAAAAAATCTTCACTTCATCTGATTTTCTTATCGTGCGTCATTTATTCAGTTTGGAGCCTATATCATATGTTCTTTTTGAATCCACTCGTGTATTGAAATTGCGCATTCGGTATCAATTATGCACCAATAGTTCATGATTCTATAGAAGTATTATAAGGGAGCCAAGAATTTTCTCAACCATTGTTACCCCATGTCATCTATATCAATAATGCAGAAGTATTGAGAGATCATTCAATTGTGCACATGGGGGTACAATAGGTTCTGACATCTGGTTGATAAGTACGGTCTTAAAAAGGGTTACTTAATTTCCTAATCATCGCAGTAATGGTAGAGTCACGAAGTTGATGTATATCTGAAGATAGTTGTTGGTAATAGAGACTACGTGGTTCGTATGAGATGTCTATTTAGCAAAGGGTACAACTAGCAATCGAGATGCTGGAGGAAGTGAGTTTAATTGTCCTAAGAAGGACATATACCAAACGAATGGCTTGAGGTGTCTTATGATGGTGACATACGAGCGATAAAGGTTAGTATTGTGGAGTATCAGGATGTATGTTATGGCTTTGCACCAAGTTAAGGGAGTCCGCTAATAACGATCAAATTGTAGGTCATGTGTCATATCAGATTTGGCCTGAGATGTATTTATGTAGTATTCAAAAGTTCTCTGAAACTTATATATGAGTAAGACCTGAGATTTGTATGGGATGATGTTGGGACTTTATTCCTATGTCCATAATAATTCTACATTTCAGTATCAGCAGGGAAATGGAAACAATTTCAGTGCTCCAGTTAATCAGGGCACTCTCATGGGACAATAATCTTTTAATGCACCACTAGCCTGGGATTCCTCAAATGGTTATTCTAGTTATCCGACACAGACTCAGTATGAGCATTCGAACTGCAGATGGGTTGTTATGAATGGGGTGATACGAGAAACATCATGAGAAATTCTCCCAGACTTGGGATAAATCTATTTCATCAGAACACTCGGTCCACACACTCCATTATAGTTACTAATCTACATACACTACAAGTTAGAGATGGATGGTGAGCGGGTAGATGTTGCCTGAGAGGTGGAGGCCTGGCGCATTTATATAATTGCTATTGTGTGGCTGAGACCACTGCACCAGATGGTGTCATTACAGATACAATTTCGATTGTTACAAAAGAAAAAAAAACAAGGATATTTTTCCTTAATTTGTTTTGGTTCTGAAAATTGAGGCGAGTCCTCTTAATATGCTCCACTCATGAGTGATCTTCATAATCCTGAAATCTACTTATGTGAATACTCACGTTGAGCTATTATATGGAGGTAACTATTTCTATCATTATGTGTTGGTCACTAAGAATAGCTATGAGGCTAAAAATGACTTTTCTATTACTTACTACAGTGGGTTTTGATGTGAATTCACGATAATTAAATTCAATTGTGAATTATATGCCCTATCGGTATGAGGATTCATTATATGTTGTGATTTTCATTGACGAAAATTATTTAAAATAAGAAAGAAAGGAAATGAAAAAAAAATTCAGTTGGCACAATGTGCAAATACTTCTGATTCAGAGTTGAGGACGAGATCCTCACATTTTTATATGATGTGAAATATTTAGACCGGGCTACGAGCTGCGGTGGATGTTATATAAGGACGAGGTAGTTGTGGTAAAAAGTTTATGTGTTTAAAATTCTCCTTTTATGAAATTAAAATTTTTTTTGTACTATATTTTAAATAGGAGTTATGCTTGTCAGGCTTATTTGACAATTCTTGTATATTTTCTGTTCATATTCAGCTATTTTTTTGTGTGTTGTAAACGTTGAGCTTTAGCCTATGAGATGGGTGCCTAGGTGGCGATAAATGTGACTCGTTAATTCGGGTAAGTAATTATGAGGTCTCCATGCCTCGTTGTGAGTAAAGTGAGGGTTTGAAATGAGATGTTTGTTAACATACGGTTAATTGGCAATATTGTGATTTATGAACAACTATTAGGGCCAGAGACGTGGTTATGGGCATACAGATGATGTGTTTCATATCCATATATCAGTATGATAATGCGATTCTTGTAATACTGAGATTAGTGTTATTGATATATACATTGTGGTGTTTCATTGGGTTGTGGATGTGTTGTTAGGAGTTGTTTTTCTGTTACTCTGGCAGGAGGATAGGCCCAATTACAGGGGAGGCTCTGCCGAAATTTCTGAAAAATTTGGGAGTTAGAAAATAATTTGAGACATTAAGATGTGCAAAGAAAGAGATAAGATACGTTGTGTATTTGAGGACGAATGACCCTAAGTGGGGGAGAATGTAACATCCCGGAGAAACAATTTCAAAGTATTTAACTGCTATTAAAAGTTGAAGTGTGTTGAAATAAGACTAATGTAGCGTGATGATGTGGAGTTTGGGTCCTATGACGAATGTTAGATGTCGAAGTGTGGATCCTGTCCCAAAGTTATGGACTAAGGATGAGGTGAAACCTTCAGTTAAGTTGAAGGATTCATTATAGAAATTTGCTTGATAAGTGTTTTATTCCGCCCAGTATATCACCTTGGGGTTGGGGGTGCTCCTATCTTGGTGTGAAGAAGAAGGATGGTTCCATGTGTATGTGTATTGATTATCGCCAGTTGAACAAGGCTACAGTGAAGAACCGTTATCCTTTGCCTCGTATTGATGATCTGTTTGACTAGCTTCAGGGTGCACGTGTGTTTTCTAAGATTGACTTGCGCTCAGGTTACCATCAGTTGAAGGTTCGGGAGCCAGATAGCCCGAAGACTGCTTTCAGGACTCGGTATGGTCATTACGAGTTCCTTGTATGTCACTTGGGCTGACCAATGCCCCAGCAACTTTTGTGCATTTGAAGCACAGTGTATTTCAGCCATATCTTTATTTTTGTTATTGTCTTTATTGATGACATCCTGGTGTATTCTCGAAGTCGGGAAGATCATGAGCAGTACCTGAGAACAATGCTTCAGACCTTGAGAGAGAAGAAGTTATATGCAAAGTTTATAAAATATGAGTTGTGGTTGGATTCTGTGGCATTCTTAGGCCAAGTAGTATCGAGTGAAGCATTCGGGTGGATCCGAAGAAGATAGAGGTAGTGCAGAGTTGGCCTAGACCCTCCTCAGCTACGTAGATTCGCAGTTTCCTTGGCTTAGCGGGTTACTATCGTCGTTTTATGGAAGAGTGCGGGGCGAGCTTTCAGAAGCTCATGAAAGCTTTGACTACAACCCAAGTTTTGATATTTCCTATAGGTTTGGGGTCTTATACTATCTATTTTGATGCCTCGATGATTGGCCTTGGAGCGGTATTGATGCAGGACGGTATGGTATTTTTCTACGCGCCCAGACAGTTAAAGGTAAATGAGAAAAATTGTCCTGTTCACGATCTTGAATTAGCTGCTATTGCTAACGCATTAAAGACCCAGCGTCATTATTTGTACTGTGTGCCTTGTGAGATTTATACTGATCACCGGAGCTTGCAGCATATGTTCAAGCAAAATGATCTAAATTTGCGCCAGAGGATGTGGTTAGAGTTGTGAAAGGATTATGACATCACTATCCTCTATCACCCGGGCAAGGCCAATGAAGTGGACGATGCTTTGAGTCGCCAGGTAGAGAGTTTGGGAAGTTTGGCTTACCTACCAGCATTAGATAGGCCTATGGCGATGGATGTTCAGGCCTTAGCCAGCCAGTTTGTGAGATTGGATATTTCGGAGCCTAGTCGGGTTTGTACCTCGGTGCCTCAACTTTGAGCAGGTGAAATATAAGCACCAGAGACCCGGTGGGTTGGTTTAAGCTAGGTGAGGCTAGATTATTGGGTACAGATTTGGTCCGGGATGCTTTGGAAAAGTTTAAAGTGATTCAGGATAGACTCTGTATATCCTCATCCAAACAGAATAGTTATGAGGACCGGGAAGTTCGTGATGGTTCCGATATGGTTGGAGAATAGGTTCTGCTTCGTGTTTCGCCTATGAAGGGCATTATGAGAATTGGGAAGAAAGTGAAATTTAGTCCGAGGTTTATTGGCCCTTTTGAGATATTGAAGCGTGTTGTGGAGGTTGCTTATGAGCTTGCTTTACCTCCCATCTTGGTAGTAGTTCATCCGGTTTTTCATGTTTCGATGCTCCGAAGATATCACGGAGACCCGTCGCACGTGTTGGATTTCAGCTCAGTCTAGTTGGACAAGGATTTATCTTATGTTGAGGAGCCAGTGGCTATATTGGACAAATAGGTCAGAAAGTTGAGATCAAAGAACATTGCTTTAGTGAAGGTTCAGTGGCGGGGCTAGCCGGCCGAGGAGGCGATTTGGGAGACCGAGCGGGATATGCACAGTCGATACCCTCATCTTTCACTACTCTAGGTAAGTTCTTTATGCTCGTTCGAGGATGAACGAGTGTTTAAGTGTGAGAGGATGTAACGACCCGGCCGGCCGTTTTTGAAATTTATGCCTCGATCCCCTGTTAACTATTTCCCCTAAGTTCATTTCTGCTATTTTGGTTGCCGGGACGTTCGGTGTTGAATTTTGGAGAGTTTTAGGACACTTAGTCCATAAATGAGAGCTTAAGTATTAGAAAATGGTCCGTAGTTGGAACAGTGTGAAGACGGCCTCGGAATGGAAATCTGATGGTTCCGTTAGTTCCATTAGGTGATTTCGGAGTTGGGAGCATGTTCGGAATGTATTTTGGAAGTCCGCAGCTTATTTAGGCTTGAATTGGCGAAGTTAGTATTTTGGCGATCTCCGGTTGATAGATGATATTTTGATCCGCGAGTCAGAATGGAATTTCGAGAGTTGCTGTAGCTTTGTTAGGTGATTTGGGATATGTGTGCAAAATTTCAGATCATTCGGACGTGGTTTGGTTGGGTTTTTGATCGAATGTGTGTTTTGGAAGTTTTAGAAGAACTTAGGCTTGAATTCAATGTAACTTGATGGTTTTGGTGTTGTTTGAGGTGTTTTGAGGATTGGAACAAGTTTGAATAATGTTTTAAGATGCGTTGGTGCTTTTGGTTGAGGTCCCGTGGGCCTCGGGTGTGTTTTGGGTTGTATCGCGCTCTTCTTTGATGTTTCAACGTCGTATCTTTGGACATAGAGGGGTATCATATTAAGTAAATGAGCTCCAAATTAAGTTTTTATTGAACCATTTGATCCGTATCGTAATTTCGGAGCCATAGCAAAAAGAGTCGTCGAATTTGCGACATCATATGAGGGAGTTATGCTCATTTCCGCGTCGATAAAGTGCTGGTTACTGTCATAACCGTAGAAGCGGAAAATCGCAGCGGAAGCGGGACCGCAAAAGCAGAAATTTTGCCGCGGAAGCGGTACCGCAGAAGCGAAAAAAGGGCCTGGGCAGAGATCTTAAGTTCTGAAAATGGGACTTCATTTCCCATTTTCCATTTTTGACTTCTAGAGCTCGATTTTGGGAGAAATTTCGAGAGGTTTTCGCGAGCAACGATTGGGTAACGATTCTCTACTCTCTTATGCTTAATACCTACTAATCTAATCATGATTTTCCTTCGTATTTTCGGATTTTTGAATGAAAAATGGGTCAAAATCCTTAGACTAAATTTTGAGTTTTGAGTGGGTATTTGACCTACAATTTGAGAGATTTTTATATGGGTAGACTATGAGAGTACGAGGGTTCTGAAAACGTAAAATTTATCCGACTCCGAGATGTGGGCCCTAGGGGCATTTTGGTCATTTCACAAAATTCTACACATTTTCTTATAATTAATTGTAGAATTAGTTACTTGAAGGGTTATTTACGTTATGAAATTTAATTGAATAAAGTTGGGCCATTTGGAGTCGAATACTCGTGGCAAGAACGTGGTTTTGGATTGATCTGAGCCGGTTCGAGGTAAGTGGCTTGTCTATCCTTGTGTAGGGGACCTTTCCCCTTAGGATGTGATATTTGGTAATTGAATGCCTTGTACGTAAGGTGACGAGCGCGTACTTGAGCTAATTGTTGAAAACCTGAATTTTTACTTAAAATATTTGAACTGAGTTTCTTTCGTACTTGCTTTATTCCAGTTGCCATTATATTCTGTGCTAGTCTAGAAAAGTATGTTTAATTTATCCAAATCGCCTACTCGCTTAATTTGCCTTAATCGCATTACGTGGAGCATGCTAGGTTAGAACTATATGTGGCTTTGTATTGTTGTACTTCATTTTTGAATATTCTCTGGGACTACGGATGTGGGATTTCGGTAGCTCCCCCTTGTTTGTTTACTTTGGGACTATGGGTTTGATTCCGAGGAGATCCCCCCTGCACATTTACTATGGGACTACGGGTTAGATTCCCGGGAGATCCCCCTACACAATGATAGTTGGACTACGGGACGGTATCCCGGGAGATCCTTCAGATATATTCATACGGTGGACTACGGGACGGTATCCCAGGAGCTCCTCGGACAGATTGATAAAATGGACTACAGGATGGTATCCTGGGAGATCCTCATTATTGGTGTTGGTATTGAGCTGTTTACTTTGTGTTATCTTATTTTCTGCGTGTTAATTGTTGTTTGTGTAATCTGATTTACTCAATAGCCGTATCTCATTATTTCAGTTTATTTTATGCTATTGTCAACCTTATTATTATATTTTATCTCAGTAGGGCCCTGACCTTCCTCGTCACTACCCAACCGAGGTTAGGCTTGGCACTTACTGAGTACCACTGTGGTGTACGCATGCCCGTCCTGCGCATGTTTTTCACGTGCAGATCCAGATACCTCCACCCAGACGCACTATCCTCGCGGAGGAGAAATCTAGCAGAGACTTTAAGGTATATCTGCCACGTCCGCAGACCAGAAGTCTCTATCTTATTCCAGCTTTAGTATATGACTTTCCCTTCTTTCGGTTGTGTAGACATTCTGGAGTTAGAGCAGTATATTTCATTTTTATTAGTCTGTGTTTCCTGTGAGTTTCCGGGTTTTGGGAGTTTGTTTGGATTTCGTGATATGGGTTTTATTATGCCAAGTGACACTTATACACAGTTTTCTTTTGACAGTAAAATTCTCAGTTGTTTGCTTCCGCAAGTTAATTTGTTTTTCCGCAAGTTGTATAAATTCCGCATTGTTAGGCTTACCTAGTTGTAGGGACTAGGTGCCATCACGACATATTCACGGAGGGTGAACTGGAGTCGTGACAAGTCATAATAAGGGGAGACAAAGGAACATAATGTCCCACCGTCACATAAATTCTCAATGGGCCCGAGCAATTTACCGGTGGTTTGATCCTGTTATTTTTTTGTTGAATGTGTTAAGAATTAGCTCTCTGTTTTTCATATTTTTCCTTTTATGTCAGAGGGGATTATTAAAACTTGTCATATTTTTTTTGAGATCTAGACCTATGACTCTCAAAATAATTATATTGGAATGAGAATACACATACTCATGTATATGTTAATGTTCATCAGGAAGGCTGTTAGTGAGTATAGCTTAAGAAGTGGCAAGAACTTAAACCATGTTCAGTTTGGATGTAAAGGATTTCTTTTGCCTTTAAAACTTCAGTTCAGCTTGGACGTTAACAATTTATGTTGCCCTCAAAAGGTCTATAATTCATTGGGTGGAAATATATTGTCCATGCATCTAACAATATTTCAGCAAATTATTATTCCTTTTAGTAGTATTGGCTATTACTATAAAATAGCTAGCACTTCATATCAATTGTTTGCTACCTCTAACCTATGGCTACCTTACTGCATTCCTGATCCATCAACCTTCTTCATGTTTATTTTATAGAGGTAGAGGTTGAGGCCGTGCCAAAGGCCTAGGCAGGGGCAGGGCTCAGCCCAGAGCTCGAGTAGCAACACCAGCTGTGGAGCCTCAGGTGGAGTTCAACGAGGAGATTCCAGCCCAGACTGTTCCGGTAGGACCAACTCAGGTCCCAAAGGGCTTCATCGCCACCCCAGTGCTTTATGATGCTTTGGACCGTTTATTGGGCCTTATGAAGAGTATAGCCTAGGATGGCACTTTTCCTATGGCATCAACCATCTCTCAGGCTGGAGGAGGAGCACAGACTCTGGTTACTAACAATCCGGAGCATATGGCTCCCCAGTATCAGACTCCAGCAGTTCAACCAGTTGGGGTGGTATAGCCGATTGTTGCGGCACATGCCGGTGGTAGATCAACTATATCTTCTGTGAGCTTATTGAGGTTAGACAAGTTTACCGAGATCTTTCCAGTTCACTATAGTGGGGAATCTTCTAAGGACCTATAGGATTATCCTGATCGGTGCCATTAGGTGCTGCGAAACATGGGGACATTGGAGACCAACAGGGTCGATTTTGCTATGTTTCTATCACGACCCAAATCTATCATGTCGTGATGGAGCCTAATGTGGAATTAGGAAAGCCAATTATTTTATCAAAATAACCCGATATTTCAACATAAGGATTTTTTCAAGCTATTTAAATAATAAAACCTCATAGGATAAATCCGAATAACAAAGTGCGGAATGAAAAGCCCGACAACGGGGTATCATTAGTCATGAGCATCTATTAAGAACTGTCTGATACAACCAAGACTAATACAGTCTGGAAAATAACTCATAATAACTAAAGGAAGAGCCAACTCCAACAAATCCGCGATGGATAAAAATCAATGCTCGCTAGAACGTCCATCAACCCCTGGATATGCACACATGATGTAGGGAGTAATGTGAGTACACCAACTCATTAAGTAATAAAGGTAAATAAAGACTGAGCAGTAGAAAATACATAAAATCCACATTGTGAAATATCAATAAGTACATGATGATGGGCTATCATTTTGTATTTTAGTCGCTTATTACACTCAAATTTACTACACTTTAATTGAGTTTGAGCTTTAATAGCTAGTGTCTTGCACTAATTGTGTGTTTTATGCCTTGTAGGAGTGATTACGATCTATGTAGATGTTATGGAATGAATTCAAGTGTTTTGTAGCTTTGAAGTCTGAGTAAAATCCCAATAAATTAAGTCGGGATCGTATTCGGGGATCAACATATGATAGAGCAATAAAACAAAGAATCGAGTAGGCATATTGCGTACTGTCTAGTAAAATGCACATACATTTTCGCTCAAAACTTCATTTGGGCTCTACAATATATGATTGAAATTCTAACGCAAAGGGATACAACTTTAATGTTTTATATTTTTCCAAATTTCAAATGAAAAAGGGTGAAAATCGTGATCAAAACCGCGATCGCGAACCTGAGGTGGGCTGGGGCAGTATACTTGCTAAATACCGCATCCGTCCCGTGCCCCGATCGTGGCCGCGGCCATCCAGGCCTGAAAACTTATACTTTTTTGCGTAGGAGAAGGTATAATTGTTGGGGCCCGATCCTACTTGGTATATATACATGGAAAAATGGTATTTTTGAGGGAGAAGACCAATTTTTGACACAGATTCGACCTAAGGAGGCAGAGACACAATAGGAGCAAGGCGGAGAATTCTTCTACGAGTTTTTCCTTCCTCTTCCTATTTTTTCATTCTTGGTTATAACTTTTAGTATTGTAATTTTATATACTATTATGAATAGCTAATTCGTTATCTAGGGTTTTGATATAACCTTTTGTAGGATAAATTCTTGTTATATTTTTATATAATTGAGCTATTGAATTTCTCTACTTGTTCAACTACGTGTTTGTGGTCGTTGATTTAATGGACATCAATTGACAGTGCCTATTTAGTTTGTAGTGTTTGAGAGAGAGTACATATTTAGGTAGTTATTGAACAACGTCACTCCTAACTTATGTGAGAAATCAACACAGTGGGTTTAAAGTCAGGTTTAGAAATAACAAAGCCTTGACATGGTCATAATGAGCGGTTAGATCAAGCCAACTAATGTAGTTCGAGAGAATATGTCTAGTAAATTATTGTAGTTGCTCGAGAGAGAATTATGAAATCTAATATGCTCACGATCAGTAGAGAATACATTGCAAAATTATAAGGAACATAGGTAGAAGGATTCTGACAATTGGGTAAATCATAACTCTAGACCTCCTTAATTTAGTCTCCAACCCTTTGTCTCGTTATTTGATAATTTTACCATTTTCTAGTATTTGCTACTTAATTAGTTAGAAATATAAATCTCAATCTTTAAATTTAGAAAATTGTTCAAACTTGTCTTTTTAGTGATATTAAACAGATATAGCTAAGCCTTAGTTCTCTATGGGATTCGACTCCGGGCTTTTAGACCAGATTATATTTGCAGCGACCGCTTATCCTTTTTAGGACTAGAGATGGGCATGATCAAATTTTGGCGCCATTGTCGGGGAACTAATGGTGTAGTTTTAGCGGTATATATTGCTAGGGTTCAAGTTTGAACTTTTATTTTATTTTGTTTTTTTGTTTTTTTTTATATAACTATTGATTTGAGAAATATGACATCTTGGAATTATGGAAATTTAGGTATAGATAATTCTACTATTGATCCTCATACATATTGTGAAGAAAAACACCCATATCAAAATATTCTCGAGAGCGAGTTATGTGCACCAACTTAATATTATTTGTGGAATATGTGTGATGTGTATGATATGTGTGGTGGTAAAAATGGTCACTTTAATGGTTGTGCTTATATTTCTTATCTTCCCCAACCCCTTACTATGATGGTTATACCTTTTCTTATGAAGTTAATAGGAATAAAGAACCTGGGGATGCACAACTGAAGGAGATCAAGGATATGTTAAAGTGCTTTCTGAAACAAAATAATGAAAAACAATTGCAGAGAGAAAGGCAAGAGACAACTATTCACAAGTTGGAGGCTCAACTAAGTCAAGCGGTTGGAGCTTTTAATGCTCAACAAGCTAATACTGATGATAGTAGCCAAGAAGAGCATGAATTTGAGGTATTAATTGGGGAGGTCAGAGTAGAAAATCAACAACCTAGCCAACTACAATTTGAGGATGTCAATGTTGAAGAAGTGAGACTAGAGTCGGCCAAGGACATTGAGGATACAAATTTTGTTGACTTTAGTATCATTGATGTTGAGGATGCTGAAAGTCCTGAAGTTCATGTGTGTGAGCGCATTGTTCCTCACTCCAAATATTTTTCTACATTGTGCTTGGATGACGATATGGAAATAGAGTCATCTGAGCCGATTGAGAGGTCAAAAATGAGGAACAAGGTGCTTATATTCTAGAAATTTTCTTGCCAGAAAGACAGGACTACATACCTCATCTAAAAGCCAAGAAGTGTAGAATAGTACAATGGTTGCTTGGGCGAATTAGATTTGTTCCTCCACAGCATAGTCGAAAACTGATGGCAAATTGGGGGTTCAATTCATAAGCTCGAGGTGGAGGAAAAAAGTGATTTGCGTCGTGCCGCGATGTTAATTCAAGCGCTTGTTAGGAGGGAACCCAGCTTTATTGCTTTTTTTTATTTATTTTTTATTTTTTATTTTTTAATTTTATTATTTTTGTAGTGTCATTTTTTTATTTTCTAGGATCATGGAAAGAAAAGGTATTGGAAGGATGCAACAACAAACCAAATGGTTGGAACTAAGTGTGAGGTACCCGCACGAAGTACCAAATTTGGGAGAAGTCTGAGTACCCCATGAGCTGTTAGTGCTTTAGCCTTTGGCCTACCAGGGAATCTCTTTTACCCTTTTATTAGTTATGGTGTGCATTGGGAACAATGCACCATTTTAGGTGTGGGGTGAGGAGATTGTTTTGGTGACTTTCTATGCTATTTTATTTGTATTAATTTAATTGAATAATTTTTTTAAAATAGACAAGGTTGGACTTTTCACAACGATGGATCTATTAGATAATTGTTTTGAGGGATTTAAGTCTAAAGAAAAAAATAAAATAAAAAGATTTTCTTTTGTTAGGTAGTGTAGCAATTCTCCCTTGGTTTTTCTTTGTACCGTGGTTCTTTTCCAAGGATTTTATTTGAACTGGGTGTAGTTAGTTTTTTAGCAATAGGAGTCATTGTGTTGTGTTTTGAATTGAAGCAATATCTCTTGACTTTGTTATGCCTTGATAATAGTGAGTACTTTAGTTGTGACGCTTAGGCTCAGTTTTTGACTCTTGTCTAAGTACCTTAAATTGTATGATTTTAAATTTGCTTAATTGCTTTGACTAGAGTGTCTTGATGAATCCAATCCTGAGTGAGTTATGTGTCATGTGTGTGAGGATTGGGTGTTATTCAGTGCATTGCATTTGATGTCTAGAACTTGCCCTGTGTGTTTGCAAAGCGAAATAGTAATTTTATTCAGTCTTGGAAGTGATATAGGCATTTTTTTGTTGAGCCAGATATGTATATTTTACCCGCCTAATTTTTATGTATCGTAGTTAACCCCTTGGGTCATGTAATCCTGTTTCTTTGGCAACAACATTACAAGCTTTACCCATTTGTTTGAATCAGCCATCTATTTGAACCATTGTAACCTCTCATGAGCACTTGAATTATTTATGAACTTTGTAAAGGTTAAAGTGTGGGGTAGTTCGTTACGCTTTTAAGTGGAACTAATTAAATAAGGAGAAAGGTGCACTGTTTTATATAAGTAAGAGCCACTCGAATTGAAGAAAAAAAAATTAGTTGGATTGTTGTGAAAAAAAATTCCTTGATAAGTGGTGGCTCTTGATGTAAGTGTGCTTAAAGAAGAATGCGGTAATATACATTGATGTGAAGGTGGAATTTTGGTTTGACATAAGTATGGAGTTTGAATGTTAAAGTATATGTATTAAAGCGCTTAGGGAGGTGTGGTCACTCTTATATTTAAATGTATCCTACCCGTCCCCTAGCCTACATTACAACCAAATAAAGTTTTAATTGATCCTAGATTGAATGAGCTCGATTAGTGGAGTAGTACACTATGGGCAAGCTTATGGTGCATCTTTTGTGGCATATGAATGTTATTTCTGAGAGTGAGTGAATTCTTTCTATCTTGAGTTCCTAAGTGTTCTTAAATTTTATTGTGTGGAACTACTCTCTTTTGTTGTGTGAGGGCACTTGATTCATGAAGGAAAGGTAATGTGAGTGACCTCTATGTTAGAGTAAGTGGGTGAATTGTGAATAATGCGTTGTACTTGTGAGTCAAATCTTGAGGTGAAGATGTTACGCTTTTGTGCTTAGTCTATTTTAAATACTCTTGGTGTGATGAGTTGGGAGAATTGTTTAAAAAGGTCGTGTCTATAAAAAAAGTGCAGATTGATTGCTTGAGGATGAGCAATGGTTTAAGTGTGGGGTGTTGATGATAGGCTATAATTACGTATTTTAGTCGCTTATTACACTCAAATTTACTGCACTTTAATTGAGTTTGAGCTTTAATCGCTAGTGTCTTGCACTAATTGTGTATTTTATGCCTTGTAGGAGTAATTCCGAGCTATGTAGGTGTTATGGAATGAATTAAAGTGATTTGGAGCTTTGAAGTCTGAGTAAAAGCCCAAGGAATTAAGTCGGGATCGTATTTGGAGATCAATAGATGATAGAGCAACAAAACGAAGATGAGGTTGGACAAGTTTATCGAGATCTTTCCAGTTCTCTATAGTGGGGCATCTTTAGAGGACCCATAGGATTATCTTGATCGGTTCCATGAGGTGCTATAGAACATGGGGCTATTGGAGACCAAACGGGGTCGATTTTGCTATGTTTCTATCACGGCCCAAATCTACCAAGTCATGATGGAGCCTAGCGTGGAACAAGGCAAGCCGATTATTTTATCAAAACAACCTGATATTTCAACATAAGGATTTATTCAAGCTATTTAAATAATGAAACCTCATAAGATAAATCTGAATAACAAAGTGCGGAATGAAAAGCCCGACATCGGGGTGTCATTAGTCATGAGCATCTACTAAGAACTATCTGATACAACCAAGACTACTACAGTCTGGAAAACAACTCATAATAACTAAAGGAAGAGCCAACTCCAACAAATCCGCGATGGATAAAAATCAATGCTCGCTAGCACGTCCAGCAACCCCTGGATCTGCACACAGGATGCAGGGAATAATATGAGTACGCCAACTCAGTAAATAATAAAGGTAAATAAAGACTGAGCAGTAGCAAACACATAAAATCCACATCGTGAAATCTCAATAACTACATGATGATAGGCTATAATTACGTATTTTAGTCGCTTATTACACTCAAATTTACTCCACTTTAATTGAGTTTGAGCTTAAATCGCTAGTGTCTTGCACTAATTGTGTGTTTTATGCCTTGTAAGAGTGATTCCGATATATGTAGATGTTATGGAATGAATTTAAATGATTTGGAGCTTTGAAGTCTGAGTAAAAGCCCAAGGAATTAAGCCGGTATCGTATTCGGGGATCAATAGATGGTAGAGCAACAAAACAAAGAATCGAGCAGGCATATTGCGCACTGTCTAGTAAAATACACATAATGTTTCACTCAAAACTCCATTTAGGCTCTACAATAAATGTTTGAAATTCTAACTTAATGGTCTACCACTTTCATTTCGTATGTTTTTCAATGTTCCAAATGAAACAAGGTAAAAACCACGATCGAAATCGCGACCGCGGACCTGAGGTGGGCTGAGGCAATATACTTGCCAAATACCGCGTCCGTTCCGCGCCCCGACCGTGGCCACGGCCATTCAGGCCTGATTACTTGTCATTTTTCATGTAAGAGAAGGTATAATTGTTTGGGCCTGATCCTACTTGGTATATATACATGGAATAACGGTATTTTTGAGGGAGGAGACCAATTTTTGACACAGATTCGACCTAAGGAGGCAGAGACACAATAGGAGCAAGGCGGAGAATTCTTCTACGAGTTTTTCCTTCCTCTTCCTATTTTTTCATTGTTAGTTATGACTTTTAATATTGTAGTTTTACATACTTTTATGAATAGCTAATTCGTTATCTAGGGTTTTGATAGAACCTTTTGTAGGATAAATTCTTGTTATGTTTTTATATAATTGAGTCGTTGAATTTTTCTACTTGTTCAACTACGTGTTTGTGGTTGTTGATTGAATGGCCATCAATTGACTGTGCCTATTTAATGTGTAGTGCTTGAGAGAGAGAGTACATATTTAGGTAGTTGTTGAACAACATCACTCCTAACGTATATGAAAAATCAATACAGTGAGTTTAAAGGCAGGTTTAGAAATAAAAAAGCCTTGACGTGGTCATAATGAGCGGTTAGATAAAGCCAACTAGCGTAGTTCGAGAGAATATATCTAGTAAATTATTGTAGTTGCTCGAGAGAGAATTACGACATCTAAAGTGCTCACGATCAGTAGATAATACATTGGCAAAATTGCAGGGAACATAGATAGAAGGATTCCGACAATTGGAGAAATCATAACTCTAGACCTCCTTAATTTAGTCTCCAACCCTTTATCTCGTCAGTTGATAATTTTATCATTTTCTAGTATTTGCTAGTTAATTAGTTATAAAAATAAATCTCAATCTTTATAATTTAGAAAATTGTTCAAACTTGTCTTTTTTAGTGATATTAAACAAATATAGATAAGCCTTAGTTCTCTGTGGGATTCGACTCCGGACTTTTAGACCGGATTATATTAAATAACATGTTTTCAAATCAGTATATAAGTCAATCATTTCATTTCAAATCTAGTTTTTGGTAAATCATTACTTACATATTTTTCAATAGTTTCAAAAGAGACTCAATGAAGGTGAGAGTAAAGGTAATAAAAATCAAAAACAGCCTCTGAGGCACAACATCACTCAGAATTAGCCCTTCGATAAACCTCATATCACTCACTCAGGGTACCCGCGCTCATTGGGGATGTGCATACTCTAGAAGGGCTCCTACAGCCCAAGCGCTATAACACATACGAACAAATCACGTGCTATAGTATCAATATATCCGCATGGACAACTCACGTGCTATACTCTCAATATCCTCATAATTACAGGCCTTCGGCCTTACTCAATCAAAAACCTCTCAAGCTACTCAGGCTATTAGTAGAAATAGGGTGCTCAGCCTAAAATATTATTTTATGCATCAAAACAGAGTATATAAAAACGGAGTTATGAAATCAGTAAAAACAGCATGACTGAGTATGGATCTTAAGTTAAAACAGTGAGAGGATAGTAAGAAAAGCCCCCTAAGGGTCCAAACAGCTTTGGCACAAGGCCCAAATATTGCATTCAGCCCAATTTATAGGAATTCTTTCTAAATCACATATGTATCATATAGTTTCAGTTAAATAGTCAACTTAGTAGTTCCTACGCGATAGACCAAGTCACAATCCCCAACGGTGCACGCCCACACGCCCGTTACCTAGTATGTGTATTACCTCAAAGTAGTAAAACAATGCAAAATTTGGGTTTTCATACCCTCAGTACACGATTTACAATCATTACTTACCTCAAACCGGTCAAATCCCTACTCCGCCATGCCCTTGCATATGGAATTCGCCTCCAAACGTCCCGAATCTAACAAAAAGCAATATAATGCAATCAATATAGGCCAAGGAATCAATTTTATACGAAAAACTATCAATTTAGACAAAAATCCAAAAATTCACCCAAAACCCGGCCCCTGGGCAAATGTCTTGGAATCCGAAAAAAATCATAAAACTAGAAACTCTTTTCACTCACGAGTCTATATGTTCCAAATTCATCGATATCCGCCATCAAAGGGTCCCTCAAATTCCCAAATCAAACTCTCAAATTTCAAGCACTAATCCCCTAAATTTCATCCCCAATTTCTACTAATTTCATGCATAAACAAATGAAAATTACCAAAATCACAAGTATTAAGCTCAAGTAACTTACGTCCATGTAAACCCCCTTGATTCCCTCTTCAAAACCCCCCAAAACGCTCCAAGTCCGAACAAGAATGGTGGAAAATAGCTCAAATTTCACGAATTTCCCCGTTTATACATTCTCCCTAACACTTTCCACATTTGCAGTCCTCATGCCACTTCTGCGACGCTGCACCTTCAGAAAATCCATCGCAGGTGCGGTTTTCACTTAAAGCTTAGAAACCGCTTATGCGGTCAAATTCCTGTGCGGTCTCGCAGGTGAGATCCTATATGTGCACCAACGGATCTTGCCCTTCTCAAGTATGGCCGCATCTGCAAGCCTGCCCCTGCGGTCCCCACTCAGCATGTGTGGTTATGACAGCTGAGAACAAATCTTCAGCATTCCTCCACATTCCATCCTTGATCCATCAACTACCCGAAATCAACCCTAGGCCCTCGGAACCTCTAGCAAACATACCAATAAGTCACACATCAACATTTAAACTTAGTCGAACCTTTGGAACACTCAAAACAATATCAAAATACCAAATCGCCCTCGGATTCAAGCCTAAGAACTTCTAAACTTTCAAATTTTGCAAACGATGCCAAAACCTACCAAATCACCTCCGAATGGCCTAAAATTTTGCACACACATCACAAATGACACTAAGGAGCTACTCCAATTTTCTAAATCCCATTTCGGCCCCGATATCAAAATTTCTATTTCCAACCGAGAAATGCCAAATTTCCAATTTTGCCAATTCAAGCCTAAATCTACCACGGGCCTCCAAAGCACATTCCGGACGCGCTCCCAAGTCTAAAATCATCTAACGGAGCTAATCGAATCATCAAAAATTGCATCCAAGATCGTTTACACATAAGTCAACATAAGGTTGACTTTTCCAACTTAAACATCTAAATAAGAGACTAAGTGTCTCATTCCACACCGGACCACTCCTAACCTAAACCAACCAAAACGATACGATAAAATACAACTGAGGAAAACATAAGGAAGTAGAAATTGGGTAAACGAGGCTATAACTCATCAAACAACTGGTCGAGTAGTTACATCCTCCCCCTAAACAGACGTTCGTCCTCAAACGAGTCTAGAAACATACCTGAAGCCTAAAAAATGTGTGGATATCTTCCATGCATCTCCTTCTCGGTATCCCAAGTAGCCTCCTCCACGGGCTGACCTCTCCACTGCACTTTCATTGAAGTTATATCCTCTGATCTCAACTTTCCAACGTGCCACTCCAAAATAGCCACTGTTCGATATCATAAGTCAAATCACCATTTAAACTGAATCGTGCTGAAATCCAAAACATGAGACGGATCACACATATACTAATGGAACATAGAAACATGAAATACCAGATGCATACCCAACAAGCTAGGTGAAAAAGCAAGCTCATAAGCCACCTCCCCAATCCTCTAAAGCACCTCAAAAGGCCCAACGAATCGAGGGCTCTACTGTCCCTTCTTCCCAAATCTCATGACACCCTTCATAGGCAAAACCTTCAGTAGAACCTTCTCCCCAATCACGTAAGACACATCCAGAACCTTCCTATCAGCATAACTTTTTTGTCTTGACTGAGCTGTACGAAGCTGCTCATGAATCAGTTTCACCTTGTTTAAAGCATCCTGTACCCAAAAGCCTAGCTTCGCCTGGCTCAAACCAAGCTACTGGAGGTCTACACTGTTTCCCATATAAAGCCTCATATGGAGCCATTTGAATACTCGATTGATAACTATTGTTATATGGAAACTCCACGAGCGGTAGAACATGGTCCCTTAAACCCCTAAATCCAATGACACAAGCATGCAACATGTCCTCCAATATCTAAATAGTGCGCTTGGACTATCTGTCCGTGTAATAGTGAAAAGTTGTGCTCATCTCCACTTGAGTACCCAACTCTCGCTGCACAACCCTTCAAAATTGCGATGTAAACTAAGTACCTCTATCTAAAATGATGAAAATCGGGAAACCATGCAGAAGAACAATCTCTCAGATATAAATTACAGCTAACCGCTCTAAAGACTAGGTAGTGCACATAACAATGAAGTGTGCGGACTGGTCAGCTGATCTAGAATCACCCAAATAGCGTTGAACTTTCTCAAAGTCTGTGGGAGACCGATTAAAAAATCCATAGTCATCCACCCCCACTTCCACTCTGGAATATCCATCTGCTGAAGCTAGCTACCCGGTCTTTGATGCTCATATTTCACCTGTTGACAATTGAGGCACCGAGCTACGAACCCCACTATATATTCTTCGTTCTCCTCCACCAATAGTGGTTTCTCAAATCCTAGTACATCTTCGTGGCACCCATATGAATGGAATACCACGAGCTATGGGCCTCCTCTAGAATAAACTCCCGAAGTCCATCTATATTGGGCACACATATCTGGACCTACATCCTCAATACCCCATCATCACTTATAGTCACATCTATGGCATCACTATGCTGAACTCTGTCCTTGAGGACAAGCAAATGAGGATCATCATAGTGGTGCTCTCTAATACGATCAAACAAGGAAGACCGAGAAATCACACAAGCTAGGATTTGACTGGGCTCCGAAATATCCAACCTCACAAACCGATTGGACAAAGTGTGAACATTAACCGCAAGAGGTCTCTCCCCAATAGGAATATATGCCAAACTGCCCATACTCACCGCCTTCCTACTCAAGTTGAGATCCTTCTGTTTGAATAAGTGCCGGAGGCTACGATGATCAATAAACATCTCACAAGACACACCATAGAGATAATGCCTCTAAATATTCAATGCGTCAACAATGGCAGCCAACTCCAAATCATGAACAGGGTATATGTTCTCATGGGGATTCAACTAACGGGAACTATTGTCACACCTCCTTTTTACGCACCTACCCCAAAGGATTGGTATATAAGGGAGTTTTTCCATTTAAAGTGACATTATTTGAAATGGGATTATTTATTCAATTCAGAGTCGCCACTTGGGATAGGTTTGGCTTTTGGTGTCCCAAGTCACCGGTTTATCTTGAATCCCAAATCGAGGAAATTTCGACCTCCCGAATGGAGTCTGCGAACCAGAAATTCTGAATAAGGAATTCTGTTGACCCGAGGAAGGAGTTAGGCACCCCTGGATCCCGTGGTTCTAGCACGGTCTCTTAAACTATTATAATCGGCTAAAGATCTGATTTTAATACATGTCATCCTATAATGCAATTTTAAAATTATTTACCGTTTTTAATTAATTTTTAGGAAAATTGAACGTCGTTTAAAACATGTTTTTGGATTACCTCACATGAAATGCACCCTGATCCTCGACACATTTTGTTCATCGTTTTGGGGTTTGGATTTGGGTCACATTAAATATGCACCCAAATTTAAGAAAGTAAAATTATTAAAGAACGCGCCTAAAGTGACTAACGTATTATTAACTTTGCGGACGACTATGAAAATTTACTAAATGGCACGTCCCGAGTTCTAAATATTTTAATGAGGTAATTAAAGAGGGCCACGTAGTTTGTGATTTTATTTGGTGCGGCGCACCTCGTTTTTATTTTTAAAGGCCATCCTAAAAGAGACTATTATTTTTCTATTAAAGAATGTATATAAAGTCTTAATTAATTAATATTACAAACTAATTATTATTGAGAACATTAAAAGATTCAGGCCTCAAGATCAGGTCCAAATTTAAACAAGGGGACCTCCATTACTGAAAATCCCCTTAATTCAAATTTGCTACCTAACTTGAAAGGCCCGAAGGTTACATTACAAATTTAAGCTCCTGGACTTGATTAAGGCTTTCGTCATATTGGGTCTTGAAATTGGCCCAAGGGGAAGGAGAAAATCAATCAACTTTATGGGGGGGGGGGGGCTGTCTAACATTGGGCTTCTTAAAAACAGGCCCATTTAGAGATGCCCCAGCAATTCACAATTCAGCACAATGTCCTACTTTAAAGGTTGGTCCATTTTGGGTTTGTTATTATCAAAGTGTGCTGATCATTAAACTCAATACACATATAGCAATATAGAATCTGAACTCATATGAACTTGACTCAATGACACGCAAGAACGGTTAAACAATGTATGAATCGATTTTTTCATCTAGCTTTAGCTAGTGGCAGCGATTTGCATTTGAAGTACTGATTTTACTTTAAATCTATGTAATACTGAGTTTTAAAACATAATTAGGCGTAGTAATTTCAGTATAATAGAGCAATTCAACAACCAACCAAATCAAATTGCATGCTGATTTTTAACTTCAAATCTCATACACATTTCACTTACTCACATACTGATGAACTAATAATGTTGACTCCTGGATTTTAGCAACACTTAAACTTAATTTATTACCAAGGATTAGAAACTAGGAATATCTACTGGAATTTTACTAAACCATTATACATTTCAATGTTGAATATGTCTATCACACAGTCCTGTTATACAATCCTTTGAAAGTTTAGTTCACATGACTCTCGGATCCTAATTAAATACAGTCATTTGAACTAACAAATAATGAACAAATTACAGCCAAGCGATAGGAGGTAAATTCAAAAGTGATACATGAACATTTCAACACTATCTTCCAATCGGGTCACATCAATCTTCAAATATCATTTGAGGCCAAAACGTACCTGGAATTTGAATAAAATAGAAAATGAGTGTCAGCTAGGCAGCAGCAACATACAACAGTTAATCAATAACTTGAGATCAAGTTTTCAGCCCCGAAAATGGTTTCAAAATAGCCAGGAAACAATTTTGAATGAACAGCAACAGTAAACAACCGAAACAAACTTGAATGGCCCAATTTGAACTTTGATATAACCCCTAGGACCTCTGAAACCTTCACTACTGAATTAACAGGACTATTCAAACCATTTTTTCAACCTTATTCGAGCGGTAAATTGAATTTTAGAACCTGATGCTTCGAGATCACTCTACAAATTCGATGGAACAGTGATTTTGGGAGTTTTTGGCTATATGAAGTTTTAAAGCTTTTAGTATTTCTCAAACTAATTTTTTTTTTGGATTTTTTTGATTTCTCTAAGATCTAGAATTGAAATTTTGAAATGTTTCGGAGTTTTGGTCTCTAAGGCTCCTAGAAACTTGTATTTGAATTTTTTAGATAATCTAAGCTTCTCCATTTTTTTTTTACCTTCTAGACTTCAAAACTTGTCAAACAAGGCAATGGGTATGTCTTTTTATAGGCAAAGTCTAGGGCAGCCTTCAGATTTCTGTTTTACACCTTAGGTCCCTCTTTTAATTTCAAATTTTAGCTAGTTAGTCCTTTATTTATCGGCTTGTTGTCCAAGTTAGACCACTAAATCCCTGAAATTCTAATTGGAACCCCATCTAGAAAGTTCTAGGGGGTTCCAATTTCAGTTACTGCATTATTCTTTATTTTAAAATACCCATATTACCCTTAATTTGGATTCTGAATTACTAACCTAGTCAAGACTAACTCCAGCCCTGTTAACTTGGTCAAACAACTATGGTCGATTACCTAGGGGCTAGAATCATTCAGCTATAACCAAACAAATCTTAAGAATTGAACTAATCAAGCAATCTAACTAATCAAAACTTGGAAATTAATTCTAACAATCAGTAAACTAACAATTAACGATAATCAAACAAACTTGAAACTAAAAATCAAATTAACAGCAACAATCATGGATTATTCAATCGAAATCAAACACAAAATCAAACCAACAGAAAAATAAAAAAAGAACAAAAATTAAACCAAAAATAAAAACTAAAACAGAACAAAATCAACGGAATAAAATCAATCAAAAACCATAAAAATTCTAAATCAATTAACATCATTTGAAAGAAACCTTACTGATTTAGGCCTTCTAGTTGGTTGTCCTTTCGAATCTGACCCCAAATAATGTTATTTGCCTATTTTTGCCAAAAATAAACAAACAACATCATTTGAGGACCAATCGAACACTGGGAAATTCGAGCAAGGCTAAAATTCCTTTAAGCTTCGACTAGGAACCCTAGATTTAGGATTTGAGGGATTTTGGATGGGTTTGAGGGAAACTAGTTTGAGATTGGGGGAGAGGGGGTCAAGGTGAACGGATGGTGTAATTTTGGTAGGATTTGAGGGTGGCGCCGCCACCGGAGAACAAAGGCGGTGGCTAGGGTTCATAAATTCAAACAAAGATTCGAAGAGTTTGGGTGTGTTTTGAGGGAAACTGGATTCGGATTTGGAAAGGGGAGAAAGAGGGGAGGCTAAGGTGTTAATTTAGTAACGTTTGGAGAATCACTGCTGGCGGAGGCGATTTTCGGCCGGCGGCAGACGGCAGAGGGTGGTGGAGGAGCGGTGGTGTGTATAGAGGTGATCTGAGACGGCAAAAAGGGGGGGGGGGATGCGTTTGGACACTGATATGTTAGGAATCCATCAGTTCCTGACCGTCCGATCAAAAAACCTAGACGGTCAGGATTAAAACTCCACAAACGATGTCGTTTTGAGGGGTTTAGGGCTGGACCGGGCTGGACCCTGGGTTGGACCAGGTTTGAACGGGTTTGGGGCGGAATTGACTTGGGCTGGGATCAAAAGTTGGCCCAAAATTGGGCCAGCCTGATTTTGTACCCTTTTTTTAATTCTTTTCATTTATCTCACTCATTTTTATTTTTATTTTTTTATTAAATGCCAAAATTAAGAAAAATAAGGACCTGATTTAATTCTACAACCAAACTAATTAATTTCAAAAATTAATTAAATCCTATCTTAACTAAAAAATCAAAATTAAAAGTAAAAATGTAAAAAGGGCTATTTGTTATTTTCTTCCACTTTTGTAATGTTAATTGACTGATAAAAATATTAAAATAGGGACCTAAATGCAAGTATGCTATTTTGTATTTTTATGAATTATATCAATTAAAAATGCACACAAAATACAATCAAACACAAAATCATGCAATTAAATTCTAAAATTAAATAATTCAAAGAAAAATCCTAGTTTTATGACTTTTATAGTAATAATTCAAGCGAGGCGAAAATCACGTGCTCACAGCTGTCCCCCTTTGCTTGGAGACACGAAGGGTTTTCGGGCAAAGATAAATGAGCAATTATGAGAGATTTTTGCCTGTTTGGCGTTCCACGAGAAGCACTTTTGAAAACTACCTGACCGAGCCCTGCTTCAGAGGTTGCCTATATATCCTTGGCTATAAAGGAATTAGGTCAGTGTAGTTCAGGAAATATTAGTAGTTGGGACTACCAGGAGCGATGATTTCACTGCTGTTGCTGCTGCTACTACTTGGTGACCTCCTTATTACACCGAAAAGGGAAATAAAAGCTAAGCTAGCTATGCCTATCAACTATGAGTTACAAGATTCCTATCTATAAATCTCTTGAAGCTTGATGTTGAGTCTTAACTAATTTTGCTGTGGACTCCGATCTGAATCTTGATGCTCGCAAGTTGTAGGTGTCAGTTCTTTCTTTAGCATTGGATCAAAACAGGATCGGTGGAGCCTGTGACTTCAATCAAATTTTGAGCAATCCGCACCTTTGTTCGCTTTAACATTTTGAATTCATTTCTTTTTGTTCTTTTCTTCTTTTCTTCATTCTGGATTGATACTCATCCTTTTGGTCATCTCCAACCCTGTGCCTCGAGGTCAAACCTGTTTAGACACCAAAACAAACAAACAAACGAAATTTTTTGCCCCAGTTTTCACTAGGAAAATTTCGTGAGTTATTTGTGATAAAATCTGAACTCATTCTCTCTTTTTCTCTTTTTTTTTAATTATTTTCAAGAATTGTATTTATCTATGATGGAATGGATTAGGGAATGGAACCTTACTCTAAAAGGCGCAACTCAAGGATTTGAGCCCTAATGTTGGCAAAAGGTAAAAAGCTCAACTCAGGGATTGGAGCCCTAGTGTTGGCTAAAGGAAAAATTGCTCAACTCAGGGGTTAGAGCCCTATTATTGGCTAAAGGAAAAAATGCTCAACTCAGGGGTTGGAGCCCTAATGTTGGCTAAAAGGGAAAAACGCTCAACTCAGGGGTTGGAGCCCTAATGTTGGCTAAAAGGAAAAAGCGCTCAACTCAGGGGTTGGAGCCCTAATGCTGGCTAAAAGGGAAAAACGCTCAGCTTAGGGGTTGGAGCCCTAATGTTGGCTAAAAGGGAAAAACACTCAGCTTAGGGGTTGGAGCCCTAATGTTGGCTAAAAGGGAAAAACGCTCAACTCAGGGGTTGGGGCCCTAATGTTGGCCAAAAGGGAAAAGCGCTCAACTCAGGGGTTGGGGCCCTAATGTTGGCTAAAAAGAAAAATGCTCAACTCAGGGGTTGGAGCCCTAATGTTGGCTAAAGGAAAAACGCTCAACTCAGGGGTTGGATCCCTAATGTTGGCTAAAAAGAAAAAAATGCTCAACTCAGTGGTTGGAGGCCTAATGTTGGTAAAAGGAAAAACGCTCAACTCAGGGGTTGGAGCCCTAAGCTAAAGGGAATAACACTCAACTCAGGGGTTGGAGCCCTAATGTCGGCAAAAGGGAAAAATGCTCAACTCAGGGGTTGGAGTCCTAATGTTGGCTAAAAGGGAAAACGCTCAACTCAGGGGTTGGAGCCCTAATGTTGGCTAAAAGGGAAATGTTCAACTCAGGGGTTGGAGCCCTAATGTTGGCTAAAAGTAAAAACGCTTAACTCAGCGGTTGGGGCCATAATGTTGGCTAAAGGGAAAAACGCTCAACTCAGGGGTTGGAGCCCTAATGTTGGCTAAAAGGAAAAATGCTCAATTCAGGGGTTGGAGCCCTAATGTTGGCTAAAGGGAAAAACGCTCAACTCAGAGGTTGGAGCCCTAATGTTGGCTAAAGGGAAAAACGCTCAACTCAGGGGTTAGAGCCCTAATGTTGGCTAAAAGGAAAATACTCAACTCAGGTGCCGGAGCCCTAATGTTAGCTGAAAGGAAAATTCTCAACTCAGGGGTTGGATCCCTAATATTGGCTAAGAAAGTAACAGGTTGATGTTGGGAATCCTAAACTTTCCTTTTTTTGGGGATTTTCTTCTTTTGTTATGTCTCTTTTTTATTATTTTCTAAAAAAATGCAGGAAAGAACTTGGAGGAAACTTCCCTTTTGCATTGATGATTTGCTGCAAAGATGTTTCAGCACTTGCGCATTTCTTTTCTATTGGCTGTACCCACTTTTGTGTGGTCGCCTGGATTGCACCTGTTTTAATTTTCAAACAAAACAACTGTTAGTTTGAAATGGTGGTTGGTTTTATGGCCTTGATATCTTGATCCCGGCCTAGCTTCTGTTGAGGACCTCTGCTGCTTGCTGGTTTTGAGGACTACTGTCTCTTTCAAACCGGAGGACTCAACTTTCAGGATTTCACGACGATTTGCCTATGTGGGGCTTTGCCTTTTCACTTTACTTTACTCTTAGAACCTTTGTCCATGCCTTTCTTTACTTTTCAATGTCCTTGCTTTGAAAGCATCCATAATCATGGCCATTCGGGATTAGCTTGACGCACCCGTTGAGGTTGGGTTCTTTCTTTGGCTTTTGCTAGGTGGAGCCCTGTAAAACTAGTCCTGCCACCTTTTATTTGTAATAATCCCAGAATCAGAGTTAAACCGAAAGGGATTCAAAGAAAAGTAAACAAAGGGAAGAAGATGAGTTTAAAAAGAAGCGTCCCTTTCGGGGAAAAAGAAGGACTTATTTGGGGAGTGCATGCCGGCTTCAAATAGACATGACATGCTTCTTGGACTGGATGTCCAACCAGCACAAACTTTCCAGCTTCTCGTAAACCCATGGATTTGCATTTTAAAACCAGGGAACCTTGCCAGGATTCTTTTAGTGGTGATATGTCTTCTTTTTGGCCGACAACGCCTTTTGCGGGTTTTGGCCAATCGACCTCTCTCATTTCTCTTCTCACCGTCATCCGATAGTGTTCTTTATGAGTTTTCACTAAGCAGAATCTCTCACTTTAAATTTCTCTACTTACCGTCGCCTTATGGTGCCCGTAGGTTTTCACCTACAAGACTCTCTCATTTTATTTCTCTCAATTTGGACTGCATCAGATTCCAACAATGATGTTTTCCACTTCCCACGCCTTTGCCAATTGATTGGACTGCATCAGGATTCCTAGACGGAATTACAACTTTGGAACCATTTTGACGGGCTCATAGCCGAGCCATTATATCATCTGCCCCAATTTCACTTTTTGGGGGAGTTGGGATTTTTATTTTGGTGTGACTGAACCCCCAGAGAGAGGCTGCCTACGTATCCTTTCAGAATCAAGTCGAACGTAGTTCAGGGAAACTTTGTTTTTGATTTTCTTTGTTTTCTGTTTTGTTTTGTTTTCTTTTTCATTTCATTTTGTTTTTTCCTCTCTCTTTTTTTTCCACCTTTTCTCTTCTTCTCTTTTTTCCTTTTTTTTTTATTTTCTTTGCCTTTTCTTCCTCCTTTTTTTAATTTCTCTTTTTATTTTTATTTTTCAATAACACTTTCAGATTCCGAAGAGGGTAATCAAAGAATGGGAGCCGGTTCAAAGGGTTTGCAAAGGGTTGATACTGTTTGGGTAGCGAGAATGGAAGCCTTCTTAATCACAATCGGAGAATATTAGAACTATATGGAGGATCCAACATAGTACCTTTTCACTGCATTTGTATTGACAATTGTTTTAGGGGCATTTTCTTTGATGTGTCACAAGTACAATGCTCCTCTCGACAATATCTTTCTGATAATATATGGACCTTCCCAATTAGGAGAAAATTTTCCTTTTGCTTCCTGATGATGAGGGAGAATGTGTCTTAACACGAGTTGACCCATTTCAAAATTCCTGGGACGCACTTTCTTGTCATAAGCGCGGGCCATTCTTTGTTGGTAAAACTGTCTGTGACAAACCGTAGCCATCCATTTTTCGTCAATTAATGACAACTTCTCCAACCGAGTCTTGACCCACTCACTATCCTCAATCTCTACTTCGACAAATATTCAGAGCGAAGGGATTTCTACCTCTGCGGGTATAACAGCCTCAGTTCCATAAACCAATAGGTATGGGGTTGCTTCTACCGATGTGCGCACCGTGGTGCGATATCCAAGTAATGCAAAAGGCAGCTTTTCATGCCATTATTTGGAGCTTTGAATCATCTTTCTTAGAATCTTCTTGATGTTCTTATTGGCTTCTACAACAGCACCCTTGGCTTTGGGCCGATAGGGAGTGGAGTTTCTGTGCGTTATTTTGAATTGTTCACACATTTCTTCCATCAAACGACTATTCAGGTTGGCAGCATTATCTGTGATGATAGTTGCAGGAATGCCAAAGCGGCAAATAAGATTAGAGTGCACAAAATCTACCATAGCTTTCTTGGTGACTGACTTGAGAGTGATGGCTTCAACCCACTTCATGAAGTAGTCAATAGCAACCAATATGAATCTATGTCCATTTGAGGCTTTTGACTCGATTGGCCCAATGACGTCCATGCCCCAGGCAACGAATGGCCAAGGTGCTGACATAGGATGCAGTTCTATTGGAGTTGCATGAATCAAATCAACGTGCACCTGACACTGATGACATTTTGGAAGAAGCTGAAATAGTCCTTCTCCATCGTTATCCAATAATATCCTTCCCGAAGGATTTTCTTTGCCAAAACATACCAATTCATATGAGGCCCACATACTTCTGCGTAGACTTCATGCATAATTCTTCCGACTTCTTCAGCGTCTACACATCTTAACAAACTGAGGTCCAGGGTCCTCTTATACAAGACATCACCGCTCAAGAAGAAACCACTTGCATGTCGTCTGATGGTTCTCTTTTGATCTCCAGTAGCTTGCTCAGTGTCATGACCCAATTCCCGAACCCGATCGTGATGCCGCCTCTCGTGAAGACAAGGCCAGCCAACAGACTAACAATACTTCTTTTAGCAATTACTTAGCATGAATGAGTCAAACAATAGATAACATTATCATAAGTGCGGAAGAAAATGATATAATAGGGAACCATCCCCAACTCAGCCCGAAATCGGGGTGTCACAAGTCACGAGCATATAAAGAATCCTAACACTATTACAAGATTAGTAATATACAGATTGGAATTTAATAACAACGGAAGAAATATGGTGCCGCGAATACTGACGGTCACCTGGCACAGCTACAATTGCAAGATCTCCAATCGGCTCCAAACCCGCTATTGGGTGAACAATTACCAGCATATGCACACGAGGTGCAGGGAGTAAAGTGAGTACTCCAACTCAGTGAGTAATAAGGGTAAATAATAGTTGAGCAGCAATAAACCACGTAAAGCAAATTGACATGCTATATAGTACAGTGTAACCCTTTCAGAAAACAAGGAAGACGTGAAAATCCTTTAGAAAATATCTTGACTCAGTTCAAAACCTCTTTTGAAAAAATCTTCTTCCAACAGTTAAGAAAATGAATGCGGAACAGGTAGTGCAAGTCAGCATAAAATTCAGCCCCTCAGGCACAACAAGTATGAAAAATGAGCTCATAAAAACTCGCCCCTCAGGCGATATTCTTGTTCCTAGTCAGCCGTTGTTACCTGATCTGTTTACATCATACAGTGTTACTGTCACCACTGTCTAAAATTTATCCTCTTTAAAAGTGATCGGACAATATCAGAACAGCAAATAAATATCTCAACAAATAACACAAACAACGAATAGTGAACAAATGTATGAATGTAATGCAATGCATTTGACGGTAAACTCCGGTACCCACTGCGGCGTGCAGTCCGATCCATTTAACATCGACGTCGCTCACCAGGGGTGTGTACAGTCTCCGGAGGGGCTCCTATAGCCCAAGCACAATATCAGCCATATTGTGGCATCAAACAGGCTCTCAGCCTTAATATCAATATATCATCGCTGCGGCGTGCAGCCCGAGCTATCCATATATTCAGAAATCACTATAACACTGCTGCGGCACACAGCCTAATCCATGCTCAGTCCAGAAATGCACATAAGACACTTGGGCTATATTAACATGATAGTCCTCAGCTCGAAACATCAATAAAATATTGTTTAAGTTCACAAATCTTAGAAAAATGGCTGAGTTGGCAAGATAGTATTAAAACCATAGACCGAGATCAAATAATATGCAAGTAATGCAAAAACAGTGATATAAATCCTTGACGGATTCACATAGTTGGCACAAAGCCCCAAACATGGCAATCAGGCCAAATTATGATGATAACAAATAATTTGAGTCAAATACGCGATAAAAATCAACAAACCAAGTCACAGTCCCCCAACGGTGCTCTACCCCAGGCTCATATCGGGCGTGCAAGTCACCTCAATACAGCAATATGATGTGCAAATCCGGGGTTTCAAACCCTCAAGATATGATTTATAAGTATTACTCACCTCGAACCAGTGAAATCTCTAGCCCGTGATGCCTTTGTCCCTCAAACCGGCCTCCACGCGCGTCGTATCTAACCAAAACTATAACAAATACATTACAATAGGCTAAGGGAATATAACCCAATCGAAAAGACTCGAAAAATATCGAAAATCACAAAATTTGCAAAACCTGAGCCCCGGGCCCACTTCTCAAAATCCAAAAAATTTTATATCAATACGATCCTTATCTCGCCACGAGTCTATACATATCAAATTCTCAAGAATCGGAGTCCATTTGACCCCTCAAATCCCTAGTTTAAGTTCTCTTAAGTTTCAAGCCCTAACCTCCATTTTTAGTGTTAATCCATGTTTATACACAATAATATCATAATCTAAGTCCAAGAATCCATACCTAATGATAGCCCTCGAAACCCTTTTCAAAAATCGCCCAAAATCTCCTTAGTCCGAAGTCCAAAATATTTCTTCTCTTTCAAAATTGGGAAAACACTGTTCACTTAAACCCAGCCAGGTTTCCGCTTCTGCGGTTGGGATACCGCACCTGCGGCTCCCACTTCTGCGTCAAAATAACCACTTGTACGGTCTAAATTAAAATCCCCAGGACCGCTTCTGCGGTCGAAAACCGCTCCTGCAATGTCCGCTTTTGCGGACTGCCTTCCGCTTCTGCGGAAATTGCCAAGCCCTCAAGGACCGCTTCTGAGACCTCCCCGCCGCATCTGCGGAACCGCCTCTACAGTCCCTTTTCCGCAGATGCGGAAATGACAGAACCAGAAATTCTTAAACATGCAACAAACTCTAAACTCTCCGTTTAACCACCCGAATCCACCCCGAGGCCCCCGGGATACCAACCAAAAACACAGACATGTTCTATTACCTTATTCGAACTTTCTCGAATCATCAAAACACTTTCGTTAGCATCAAAATCATCGAATTTCACCAAATCAAAGCCTAAATTTATCAAATTCTTCCGAAACTCACATTCGATCAAAAACCCGACCTAAACACCTCCGATTCAACTGAAAGTTTGCACACACATCACAAATCACTTAAAGAAGCTACTGCATCTCTCGGAATTCCATTCCGACCCTCGGATCAAAATCTCACATATCAACTGGATATCGCCAAAATGCTAACTTCACCAATTCAAGCCTAATTCTACACCGAACCTCCAAAATTACTTTCGATTGCGCTCCTAAGCCTCAAATCATCCCCCGAAGCTAACCGAATTGTCGAAAATCACATCCGAACCCTCAAACTCACAAGTCAACTTCCGGTTGACTTTTCCAAACCAACCTTTCCTTAAAGAGACTAATTGCCCCATTTCCTACCGAATCCAATCCGAGTCAATTCAAACTCACCCAACACATATAATAAATCATGAAGAAGCAATAAACGGGGAAAACGAGACGGAAACACATGAGACGACGGGTTGGGTCGTCACATCCTCCCCAACTTAAACCAACGCTCATCCTCGAGCGTACACAGAGTTTTCCTAGAAGCCATCCAATAGCTGAATAACCTTACCAAGCATATACCCGGGGTGATCCTACGTCACCTTATCTCATATAGGTCCGATAACACAACATAGCTGAAATCTCACAACCCATCTAGATCATGACCCGTAGAACCACATCGCATTTTCCGAAATTGTACGCAAGACCAGAACCTCACATCCATAGTCAGGATAAGTTCGAACCAGCTTTAATAACCCATACCTGCAACCTCTGGTGCAATTCTATGATATACCACATAGCTCAAACACATGCAGCGATAACTCCCATTCACGGCAGTTGTCCACAACAACCATATACCGATAGAAACCTCTTATTAGCTAAAGTCTCATTCCAACACTTTCATATCCTACTAATGATAATGAAACACACAGCAAACCGTAACCATTTCTCAGATCAACCACTCATGAAACCACTTCCCTTTTGACTAATACCACAACATATTTCCGAACCGAACCTCGATGTTATTCTTCCAACAAGCTATAATCAAATCTGTTGGTATTCATTAATGACTCCCACGATCACCTCGAATCCAACACATCACTCTGGTGATATGACACCTCATCACAAGACTAAGCCACAACTTGCATAATCCATGCACCAATGAAGGGCGGTCTGAACATACACAAATTATGACAAATGACTCAAACAAAAGAGCTGTAACTCAAACTCCTCAGTACCATCACAACACAAGGCTGGGACCCCATCCCACATCATAGAAATAAAATACATGAATCTACCCCGAAGGGTCTAATCTCCACGTAGCCTCGCTACAATGCGTGATCTTATCCAAACACTGTTACACATGAAGCACCTCAAGTCGCTATACTCGAAATTGACAACCATGCACGATTGATATCTGGAACCCAAACAAATCATTATACCCATGGTGAAGCAAGTAATATACACCATACAATCCTGAAAGGACACAATCGATGCGCCATTCGCCGAGCAACACCCAATACGGACTTTCCTTAGAAACCAGGAAGCAAGGCATACAAAATAGCATTTGGAAAACTATTCTCAACATCACACTGTTGCACCGTGCAACTAACATACCCATGGTGGCGTGCCACCCGATCCACACATATATCTCACAAAAGGAGATGCATATCGAGCCAAATTTGCTCATTACAACAAAATATTAAGTATCGATCATAAGCACACCGAGTGCATAACAATATCTACATATAGTGTTATAAGCTAGAAAACGCAAGCAGAACTGAGGTTTCCCCCTCAACTTCCACTATGAATCCCGATAGCACCGCACCATATGTGCCCATAGCCCGCAAATCATAATGTCTCGCAATGCAGAAAACAACTCACACTGGAACACGCATCCGAAAAGGCCCTTAACACTGGAACTAAACCAATATGAGGAACCTCAACACTGGGACAACCAGTCTACACCCCAATGTCATATCCAAAAACCAATATACCAAGCAAAGAAAGACCCGCTCGCTTTTCCAAATCCTAATAGCCGCTAACGGTACCAATACACACGATCTACAACCACTACATAGTCTGCACCTGAGAACTCTTAGTCTCCAACTCCATATAGCACACGAATCACTGTACCTGATCCCAAACTCCACAATATGAATACATTTTACACCTCCAGTACCCAGTCATTCCACGAAAGATATTCTAAAACTCCCCTGTGCCATCAAACACACTCAAGTATCAGCAGTCGATCTAGCTAGAAAGCACCACAATACTAGTGCAGTGTCATCAGTCTAATCACATTACTCTTTTTTCGAGACATATACTCTCGTCAAATCACTCCCATTCAGCAGTACCATTTCCTTGAGTACTTGAGGCTACCCGTTGCCTAAGAATTTTATGAACTTCTTTTTCAGAACTGAACTGCAACTCATTTAGCCAAGACCCTCCGCCAACCTTATCTAGAAGAAGAATCGTTACACATTCCATGCTTCGCATACCCATAGAAAATATATTAATCTCCAAACCACGGTAAAACCCAGCAAGAACATCTCTGCCAATTCCATTTGTACNAAATATATTAATCTCCAAACCACGGTAAAACCCAGCAAGAACATCTCTGCCAATTCTATTTGTACAAGCTAAACTGTCAAGACTGAATCCTCCTATCCAAACCAAGCTAAGCAAGCTATCCGAACTCAAAAGCTTTGCCGTGCAATACCTGTAAGGGCTTATTACCTTGAACATATACAGAGAATTAATCATATCGTTACCATACTGATTCGATCTACTATCAAGCTATTCCATCTATTTAATTTCCTTTCTGATTCAACATCAACTTGATATTCCCTCTTGCTGTAGCACCACAATGCCTCAACCCAGGTTTGCCACACGAGACTCAAACATAAGACTACAATGTCTAAGACCCATAGGCCACTGAATACATTCTCAAATGTTCCCAGAAATACCACATTCCCGCATGCTCTACTCAAAGAATTTATCGCGAATCTGAATCCGTTGCCATTATCTTCTAGATACCGATACATAGAATCCCATATTCATCATAAAAATACCGCAATCCTTGACCTTTTCCAATGAAACACATCCTCTAACCACATACACGACCTTAAGGCACCGGATTGTTACCTGTAGAACCTTGAACACAATAAGTCCATTCTCGAGAGTCATTTACTTCATATTCGATCTGCAATTTACCTGACTTAGCGAACAGAACCACTCGCGCCTTATTAGCACTCTGACACCGCATGATATGATCTCATTCAAATACTAACAAACATCTTCCTTCTCAATACACTGAGCATTCTTTATCCATAATAGCTTCAGACATCCTATTATTTCAACAATCTATGAAGTATCATGTAACCTTTGTCAAAATTTTGCTTCATTTGTGCCATCCTCGGCTCAATTTTTGCAACCAGAACTGATCTGCCAGCATATTTCAAATGGAACCAACATAGCACATGACCATGCAATCAACTAATCAACAGTAACCTCTCCAACTTGGCTCGAAGCCATATATCAGGACACACTCAACATATCATACCATTTTTACTCTAATTATGCCACAATATCATAGTGAGATTAAACTCAAATCATATACCAGTTAGCAAAAACACAGATCATCTCGTACTGTAATCCTTTATACTTCTCGCACCCATCTCTACACCAATTGAGTCCATTCTCTTAAGTGACCCCAAATTCTCAATTTCAACACGTACCCTTCAATTACATATGAGACCTTCTAGAATACGCATAAGGATCATACCACTTGAGAACAACCCGCATGAGATAACTCATCTGCTCTACCTCAATTTATTACTTCGGCATACCTTCCACCATCATGTACGTTACACAGTCAATTTAGTCTTCCTGAGTCAGAACTCATACCGCCGCATGTAATGCACTTCACTTCTCAACTAGGAGATACGAAAATATTCTTCATGTGCCCATAATTCGGGCTACACATCAAGCCACAATAGGAATCGAATCACTTAACAGTCCATCTACTATCCTACAGACTTCTTTGTCACTACCAAATTATATAAACATATCTCGTCGTACTAACATACTCATCGCATGGATATCCAATCGCCATTCCGGCTAATAGGGACAATATCGAACATATAAGTGCAAAACACTTGCTCACCAAGTCAGCACCTCAGTGCTCAAGCCATAGGCAAAGTTTCGGCCTCAAGTCCTCCAGACTGGCCCAACATCAACTCATAGAAATCACATCTCGCCCCTCGATCGGGGAATCACAAGCCATCAAGGCACATCTGATACTGAGCGCTCACGTGCGCATACAATCGCGTGGAAGGAATTTCAAGAGTTTTCTTTTCAAGTTGAATCAAGGACGCATGATAAGAATTCAAGAATGTGAAGTTTTCCTAAAGGTTCTGTAGCCTCTCGAGGATAAATACAGACGTCTCCATACCAATCCGCGAGATTCTACTAAACCTGCTCATGACTCATGAGACCTAGTAACCCAGGGCTCTGATACCAACTTATCACGACCCAATTCCCGAACCCGATTGTGATGGCGCCTCTCGTGAAGACAAGGCTAGCCAATAGACTAACAATACTTCTTTTAGCAATTACTTAGCATGAATGAGCCAAACAATAGATAACATTATCATAAGTGCGGAAGAAAATGATATAAAAGGGAACCATCCCCAACTCAGCCTGAAATCGGGGTGTCACAAGTCACGAGCATCTAAAGAATCCTAACACTATTACAAGATTAGTAATATACAGGTTGGAATTTCATAACAACGGAAGAAATACAGTGCCACAAACGCTAACGGTCACCTCACACAGCTACGATAACAAGATCTCCAATCGGCTCCAAACCGCTAATTGTTCAAACGAGGTGCAGGGAGTAAAGTCAGTACTCCAACTCAGTGAGTAATAAGGGTAAATAATAGCTGAGCAGCAATAAACCACGTAAAGCAAATCAACATGCTATATAGTACAGTGTAACCCTTTGAGAAAATAAGGAAGATGTGAAAATCCTTTAGAAAATATCTTGACTAAGTTCAAAACCTCTTTTGAAAATATCTTTTTCTAACAGTTAAGCAAATGAATGCAGAACAGGTAGTGCAAGTCAGCACAAAAGTCAGCCCCTCGGGCACAACAAATATGCAAAAATGAGCTCATAAAAACTTGCCCCTCAGGTGATATTCTTGTTCCTGGTCAGCCGTTGTTACCTAACCCGTTTACATCATACAGTGTCACTGTCACCACTGTCTAAAATTTATTCTCTTTAAAAGTGATCAGACAATATCAGAACAGCAAATAAATATCTCAAGAAATAACACAAACAACGAATACTGAACAAATGTATGAATGCAATGCAATGCATATGACAGTACACTCCGGTACCCACTACGGCGTGCAGTGCGATCCATTTAACATCAACATCGCTCACTGGGGGTGTGTACAGACTTCGGAGGGGCTCCTATAGCCCAAGCACAATATCAGCGATATCGTGGCATCAAACAGGCTCTCGGCCTCAATATCAATATATCATCGCTGCGGCGTGCAACCCGAGCCATCCATATATTCAGAAATCACTATAACACTGTTGCGACGTGTAGCCCGATCCATACTTAGTCCAGAAATGCACATAAGAGACTTAGGTAATATTAACATGATAGTCCTCAGCTCGAAACATCAATAAAATATTGTTTAAGCTTTCAAATCTTAGAAAAATGGCTGAGTTTGCAAGATAGTATTAAAACCTTTGACCGAGATCAAATAATATGCAAGTAATGCAAAAATAGTGATATCAATCCCCGACGGATTCACATAGTTGGTACGAAGTCCCAAACATGGCAATCAGCCCAAATTATGATGATAACAAATAATTTGAGTCAAATACACGATAAAAATCAACAACCGTGACGGACCAAGTCACAGTCCCCCAATGGTGCTCTACCCCACGCTCATATCCGGTGTGCAAGTCACCTCAATACAGCACTATGATGTGCAAATCCGGGGTTTCAAACCCTCAGAATATCATTTACAAGTATTACTCACCTCGAACCGGTGAAATATTTAGCCCGCGACGCCTTTGCCCCTTAAACCGGCCTCCACGCGCGTCGTATCTAACCAAAACTACAACGAATACATTACAATAGGCTAAGGGAATATAACCCAATCGCAAAGACTCGAAAAATATCGAAAATCACAAAATTGGCAAAACCCGAGCCCCGGGCCCACTTCTCGAAATCCAAAAAATGTTACCTCAATACGATCCTTATCTCGCCACGTGTCTATACATATCAAATTCACAAGAATCGGAGTCCATTTGACCCCTCAAATCCCTAGTTTAAGCTCTCTTAAGTTTCAAGCCCTAACCTCCATTTTTAACCTTTAATTCCTTGGGCTTCTAGTGTTAATACATGTTTATACACAATAATATCATAATCTAAGTCCAAGAATCCATACCTGATGATGCCCTCGAAACCCTCTTCAAAAATCGCCCAAAATCTCCTTAGTCCGAAGTCCAAAATGTTTATTCTCTTTCAAAATCGTGAAAACACTGTTCACTTAAACCCAGCCAAGTTTTCGCTTCTGCAGTTGGGATACCGCACCTGCGGCTCCCGCTTTTGCACCAAAATAACTACTTCTGCGGTCTAACTTAAAATCCCCAGGACCGTTTCTGCGATCGAAAACCGCTCCTGCAATGTCCGCTTTTGCGGACTGCCTTCCGCTTCTGCGAAAATTGCCAAGCCCTCAAGGACCGCTTCTGCGACTCCCCGTCGCATCTGCGGAACCGCCTCTACGGTCCCTTTTCCGCAGATGCGGAAATGACAGAACCAGAAATTCTTAAACATGCAACAAACTCCAAACTCTCCGTTTAACCACCCGAATCCACCCCGAGGCCCCCGGGACCCCAATCAAAAGCACAGACATGTTCTATTACCTTATTCGAACCTGCTCGAATCATCAAAACACTTTCGTTAACATCAAAATCATCGAATTTTTTCCGAATCAAATCCTAAGTTTATCAAATTCTTCCGAAACTCACATTCGATCAAAAACCCGACCTAAACACCTCCGATTCAACTGAAATTTTGGACACACATCACAAATCACCTAACGAAGCTACTGAAACTCTCCAAATTCCATTCCGACCCTCGGATCAAAATCTCACCTATCAATCAGATATCGCCAAAATGCTAACTTTACCAATTCAAGCCTAATTCTACACCGAACCTCCAAAATTACTTCCGATTGCGCTCCTAAGCCTCAAATCATCGCTCGAAGCTAACCAAATCATCAGAAATCACATTTGATCCCTCTAAATCACAAGTCAACTTCCGGTTGACTTTTCCAAACCAGCCTTTCCTTAAAGAGACTAATTTCCCCATTTCCTACCAAATCCAATCCGACTCAACTCAAACTCATCCAACACATATAATAAATCATGAAGAAGTAATAAATGGGGAAAACGGGACGAAAACACATGAGACGACGTGTCGGGTCGTCACACTCAGGGTATTCTTGCGTTTTCAAAAACCTTTTGATGTTATGATACCATGGCTGGATGGTTGGATCTGCTTCAATCGTGTTACAATAACTGTGCCTTTCCTTGATTTGAATCTCCACAGGATGAATATGGGGATTTCCTGGGTAAGGCAACATCAAAGCTAGAGTGGCGAGTGCATCAACAAGTTCATTATGACACCGAGGAATGTACCTGAATTCTATCGACTTGAACCGCTTGCTGATATCTTCCACATGTTGCTGATAGGGAATGAGCTTAACATCTCAGGTCTCCCATTCTCCTTGGGCTTTTCAGATAATCAAATCGAAATGCCCCATGATCAATAACTCTTCAACATCTTGGTCAATCACCATATTCATACCCATTATGCAGGCTTCATACTCAGCAGTATTATTCATGTAGAAGAACCGAAGCCTGGCCGTAGCCGGGTAGTGTTGATCAGTAGGTGAGATCAAGATTTCCCCAATTCCCATACCTTTAGCATTTACCACTCCGTCAAAGAACATTTTCCAAGCATGAGAGTATTCGGAGATTGCTTCTATTGAATTTACCTCTTTATTTGGGAAGTAAGTGCTCAACGGTTGGTATTCCTCATCAACCGGATTTTCAGCCAAATAATCTGCCATTGCATGGGCTTTCATCGCTGTGCGGGTGACATAGACTATGCCGAATTCAGTGAGCAGAATATGCCATTTTACTAATCTGCCTATGGGCATTGGTTTCTAGAATATGTATCTCAAAGGATCCAACCTGGTTATAAGGTAAGTGGTGTAGGCTTGCAGTTAATGTCTCAGCTTCTGAGCGACCCAAGGCAAGGCACAACTAGTTCTCTACAATAGAGTATATTTTGCTTCATAACTGGTGAACTTCTTACTAAAGTAGTAGATCGCATGTTCTTTCTTCCCAGTTACATCGTGTTGCCCGACGCCACAACCAAAAGAATTTTTCAATACCGTCAGGTACAAGAAAAGAGGCCTCACTGGCTCTAGTGGGACCAAGACTGACGGATTTGACAAATATTCTTTGATCTTGTCAAAGGCTTCTTGACATTCATCCGTCCATTTGACTGTTGCATTGTAACGACCCGGACGGTCATTTTTTGAATTTACACCCTGATCCCCCATTAACTACTTCCCCTAAGTCCATTTATGCTATTTTGGTTTACCGAGATGTTCGGTGTTAGGATTCGGTGTGTTTTGGGATACTTTGTCCCTAAATAAGATCTAAAGAGTTGAAAATGATCCGTAATTGGAACAGTGTGAAGATGGCCTCGAAATGGAAATACGATGGTTTCGTTATCTCCGCTAGGTGATTTCAGGGTTGGGAGCGTGTTCGGAATGTATTTTGGAAGTTTGTAGCTCATTTAGGCTTGAAATGCCGAAGTTTGTACCTTTGAAGTTTCCGGTCCGTTAGTGAGTTTTTGATCTGAGGGTCGGAATGGAATTTCGGAAGTTACAGTAGCTCCGTCATGTCATTTGGGATGTGTGTGCAAAATTTTCGGTCATTCGGATGTGTTTTGGTTAGGTTTTTGATCGAAAGCGTATTCGGAAGAAATTTGAAGTTCTTAGGCTTAAATCATTGATTTAATCGGGTTTTCGGTGTTGTTTTAGGTGTTTTAAGGATTGTTACAAGTTCAAATAAGGTATTAGGTGGTGTTGGTAGTTTTGGTTGAGGTCCCGGGGGCCTCGGGATGATTTCGGGTGGTTGATGGAAAGATTTGAAGTTGAATGGGCTGCTGAAGTTTTGCTACATGTCATAACTGCACCTGCTGTTTGGTTTCTGCAGGTGCGGAGCGGCAGAAGTGGCCGGCCAATCGCAGATGAGAAATTTGGACTCCTTAGCTTTTTCCGCAGGTGTGAAAGATCGACCGCAAATGCGGTTACGCACCTGTGAGGCCCCTACCGCAGATGCAGAACCTTGGGTCTTTATTGAAATCGCAGAAGGGGGGTATTTTCCACAGAAGCAGAATCTGCAGGTGCGGTATAAGACCGCAAAAATAGAGCCTGGTAATTTAAGGGAAAGCCACATAAGTGGCTCACTTTCCACATAAGCGGGACCGCAAAATCGGTCCCTTGTTCGCAGAAGCGGAAACACCTGTTCAAAAAAGGGAATTTCGAGGGTTGAGTTTCAAAAGTTGGAAAAATCAATTGAGAACTCGGGAGAGGGCGATTTTGAGTGGGTTTTGAAGAGAAGATCATTGGGTAACGTTTCCTTAATCCCTTTTAGTTGTATTATATCAATATATAGCTTAATCCATCATCTAATTTCGAATTTGGAATCCAAATGTGGGAAAACTTTTTAGACCAAACTATTGGGTTTTGAGTGAGCATTTGACCTCCGATTTGAGATATTTTTATATGGTTAGACTCGTGAGAGTACGACGGTTCTAAAAATGTGAAAATTATTCGATTTCGAGGCGTTGGCCTGAGGGGCGTTCTGGTTATTTTTACCTATTTTTGCGCCTAGCTTTAAATTTAATAGTGGAATCAGTTGGTTGCAATATTATTTACGATATGTAATTGAATTGAATAGATTTGGGCCATTTGGAGTCGGATTCTCATGGCAAAGGCATGGTTCCTAGTTGATTATTGAGTTGTTTCGAGGTAAGTGGCATGTCTAACCTTGTGTGGGGGACCCTTCCCCTTAGGACTTGATATTTGAATATTTGAATGCCTCGTACGTGAGGTGACGAGCACGTACTTGAGCTAATTGTTGTAAACCTGTTTCTACTTGAAGTATTTTAACTGAGATTTCCTATTTACTTGTTCATTTTAGACTGTAAGTTTAAACCTATGCTAGCTTAGAGAAACACGTTTAGCTGACTTACTTGCTTAATTATTTAACTGTACTATTTGTACTCTATGAAGCATGTTAGGCTAGAATTTACTATTACTTGTTATGATATTTGCATTTATTCTGAGATTATGAGTTGTTATTCTTATGTGTTTAATTTGGGACTACGAGACGGCTTCCCAGAAGATCCCCCTGTACTTGATATATTCTGATTTGAAGGTGCGGGATACCAAGAGATCGCTGGCACATGTATTTATATATATATTGGGATACCAAGAGATCCCCGGCTTACTCATTGAGGATACCAAGAGATCTCCAGTGCATCTGATGAGGTTACCAAGAGATCCTCGGGGTACCAAGAGATCTCCAGTGTAACAGAATAAATGCTAAATATGGAACAGAATACAGACTCCTACTCAGGCGCACTACCAAGACATTCTGTTCCATCTTTAGCATTTAATTTGTTCCTTTTCTCTCAATTGCTTAGATATTCTGGAGTTAGAGCAACGTACTATGTTTCTATTCTGTGGTTCCCGTGAGTTTTTGGGTTTTTGGATTGAGTTGTAGACTTTCGCTTATCTTTATAGTTGTGTAGGCCGAGAGACCTCATATACTGTTGTTATTTACTTACGTTCAGTTTGAATTAATTATTTCGCAAATTATATTAAATTTCCGCATTGTTAGGCTTACCTAGTTTTAGGAACTAGGTGCCATCACGGCATGTTCATGGAGGGTGAACTGGGGTAGTGACAAGTTGGTATCAGAGCTCTAGGTTCATAGGAGTCATGAAACACAGTCCGGTTTATTAGAGTCTCGTTGATCGGTACTTAGACGTCTGTAATTATCTATGCGAGACTATGTAACTGTTTAGGAAAAATCTTCATTTCATTTGAATCCCTTGTCGTGCGATATTTTTGACATCAATTCTAAACTCCTGTCTTCTATTCTCTCACAGATGGTGAGGACAAGTGCTACACGAGATGACCAGGCACCCGTGCCCCCTACTGTGGCCGTCAGAGGCCGGGGCCGGGGTAGAGGTCAAGGACGCACACGTGGTGCAGCCATAGCACCTGTTGCGAGCTGCTGCTGAGGTACCACCATTAGATCCAGCAGGAGCCCTGGCACCTGGCACACCTACTACTTCTACTACTACTCCAGTGCTCCAGGAGACTTTGGCTCAGTTCATGAGCATGTACACCACCTTAGCTCAGGAAGCGTTGCTTCCCCTTGCAGCATCCACATCCCAGGCCGGGGGAGGAGCACAAACTCCTGCCGTCCGCACTCCTGAGCAGCGAGTGCAGGTTGAGCAGGCTTCCGAGATTATTCTCGCACTGCCTGCAGTGCCAGTTCAGCCCGATGATGGGTCAGCTGCTTCAGAGGACAAGCAGCGGAGACTTGAGAGGTTTAAAAAATATGATCCCCTAGTGTTCAGTGGATTAGCGTCAGACGATGCCTTGGGATTTCTAGAGGAGTGTCATCGTATTCTTCGCACTATGGGCATAGTGGAGTCCAACAGGGTTTTTTTCACTGCTTTCCAGCTTCGGGGAGCCGCCTATGGTTGGTGGCGCACTTATGAGATAGACAGTCCAGTTGAGGCTGTTACACTAACTTGGACCCAGTTCTCGAATATGTTTATGAGAGAGTTTGTTCCCCAGAGTCTTAGGGATGCATGGCGCGCAAAGTTTGAGCATTTGTGCCAGGGTGCTATGACCGCTTCGAAGTATGCTATCCGTTACACCAGGTTGGCCAGACATGCACCGGCTTTGGTTGCTTCAGTCCACGAGAGAGTTCGTCGGTTATTAAGGGTCTAATCCCACCATAAGATCTAGCATGGCTCGAGAGTTGGAGATGGACATTCCTTATCAGCAGGTAGTGAGGCTAAGAGGTCTCGAGAGTCAGGACACTACTCTGGTGCCCGTACCCCAGTAGCAGGTCGACATGGTAGGGGGTTTTGTGGGTCGCCCCGTTCATTCAGCTCTTCCAGCAGCCAGCAGTGCTCTAGCTCCGCATATACCTCAGGAGCCTTACTATGCACCTCTAATTTCCAATGCGCCTCCTACGCGGGGTGCTTTCAAAGGTTAGTCTAGCAGACCTGGCCCTAGCCAGTCACCGCCACCACGTCCTCCCAATGCTTTTCTTGAGTGTGGTGACACCCATCATGTAGTGAGGGATTGCCCTAGACTTGGGAGGAGTGCACCTCCACAGACTGCTTAACCACAGCGTGCTCCTCAGAGTTCTCAGGCCATGATCACAGCTCCTGCTGCTACCCCATCTGCCTAGCCAGCTAGGGGCAGAGGTCGGGGAGGTAGAGATCGCTCTCGAGAGACAGGACAGGCCAGATATTATGCTATTCTTGCTTGCACCGAGGCTGTTGCCTCTGATTTTGTCATTACAGGTATTATACTGGTTTGTCAGAGAGAGGCATCGTTTTTATTCGATCCAGGCTCTACTTATTCTTATGTGTCTTCTTACTTTGCTCTGCATTTGGGTGTGCCTCGGGATTCTTTGAGTGCCCCCATTTATGTTTCTACTCCGGTGGCAGATTCTTTTGTTGTGAACCACATTTATCGGTCATGTTTGGTTACTATTCGTGGTTTTGAGACCCAGGCGGATTTATTGTTACTCGTTATGGAGGATTTTGACATTCTTTTGGGCATGGACTGGTTGTCTCCCCATTTTTCTATTCTTGATTGTCACGCCAAGACCGTGACATTGGCTATGCTAGGTATTCTGTGTATTTAGTGGAGTGGTACCTTAGATCACACTCCTAGTAGAGTTATCTCTTTTCTTAAAGCTCAGCGTATGGTTAAGAAGGAGTGCGCCGCATATTTAGCTTGTGTGAGAGATGACAGTGCTAATACCACTTCTATTGATTCTGTTCTAGTGGTACAGCACTATCCCGATATATTTTCAGCTGATCTTTCGGGCATGCCGCCCGATAGAGACATTGATTTTTGCATTGATCTGTTGTCGGGCACTCATCCCATATCTATTCCTCCGTATCGCATGGCTCCTACTGAGTTGAAGGAGTTGAATGATCAGTTGCAGGAATTGCTCGATACGGGTTTTATTCGACCCAGTATTTCACCATGGGGTGCTCCTGTCTTGTTTGTGAAGAAGAAGGATGGTTCTATGCATATGTGTATTGACTATCGCCAGTTGAACAAGGTTACAGTGAATAACCATTATCCTTTGCCTCGTATTGATGATCTATTTGACCAGCTTCAGGGCCCACAGGTGTTTTTTAAGATTTACTTGCGCTCAGGGTACCATCAGTTGAAGATTCAAGAGCGAGATATCCCGAAGACTGCCTTCAGGACTCGGTATGGTCATTAAGAGTTCCTTGTTATGTCATTTGGGCTGACCAATGCCCCAGCAGCTTTCATGCATTTGATGCATAGTGTATTCAGGCCCTATCTTGACTCGTTCATCATTATTTTCATAGATGATATTCTTGTATACTCCTGGAGTCAGGAAGATCATGAGAAAAACCTGAGGACAGTGCTTCAGACCCTGAGAGAAGAAGTTATATGCAATGTTCTCAAAATGTGAGTTTTGGTTGAGTTATGTGGCATTCCTAGGCCACGTGGTATCGAGTGAGGGCATTCAGGTGGATCCGAAGAAGGTGGAGGCCATGCGGAGCTAACCCACACCCTCCTCCGCTATAGAGATTCGTAGTTTCCTTTGCTTGGCGGGTTATTACCGTCATTTTGTGGAAGGGTTTTCATCGATTGCAACCCCTATGACTAGATTGACCCAGAAGGGTGCTCCATTTTAGTGGACGGACGAGTGTGAGGCGAGCTTTTAGAAGCTCAAGATAGCTTTGACTTCAGCCCCTATTCTGATATTGCCTGCTGGTTTGGGGTCCTATACAGTTTATTGTGATGCCTCACAGGTTAGACTTGGATCGGTATTGATATAGAACGGTAGGGTGATTGCCTATGCTTCCAGACAGTTGAATATACATGAGACGAATTACCCTATCCATGACCTTGAGTTAGCTGCTAGAGTTCATGCCTTGAAGATCTGGCGTCATTATTTATACAGCGTGCCTTGTGAGATTTACACGGATTATTGGAGTTTACAGCACTTGTTCAAGCAAAAAAAATCTAAACTTGCCCCAGAGGAGGTGGTTGGAGTTACTGAAGGATTATGATATTACTATTCTGTATCACCCTGGCAAGGCCAATATGGTGGCAGATGCGTTGAGTCGGCAGGCGAAGAGTTTGGGTAATTTGGCATAATTACCAGCTTCGGAGAGGCCTATGGCGATGGATGTTCAGGCCTTAGCCGGTCAGTTCATGAGATTGGATCTTTCGGAGCCCAGTCGGGTTCTAGCCTATGTGGTCTCCCGGTCTTCCCTATTCGATCGTATCCGGGAGCGGCAGTATGATGACCCTCATTTTCTTGTCCTTCAGGACAAGGTTCAGCGTGGAGATGCCCGAGGGGTGACCATTGGAGATGATGGGTTATTGAGGATGCATGGCTGGATTTGTGTGCCTAATGTTGATGGTTTTCAGGAGTTGATTCTAGCAGAGGCCCATAGTTCACGGTATTCCATCTATTCGGGTGCCGCGAAGATGTATCAGGACTTGAGACAGCACTATTGGTGGAGGCGGATGAAGAAAAATATAACTAGTTATGCGTCTAGATACCACAACTGCCAGCAGGTGAAGTATGAGCACCGACGCCTTGGTGGGTTGCTTTAACAGATGGAGATTTCGGAGTGGAAATATGAGCGCATTACCATGGGTTTTGTATCTGGACTCCCACAGACCTTGAAGAAGTTTGATTCCATTTGGGTCATTGTGGATCGATTGACTATGTCCGCTCATTTCATTCCAGTGTGTACTGCCTATTCGTCGGAGCGGTTGGCAGAGATTTATATCCTAAAGATCGTCCGTCTGCATGGTATTCTAGTTTATATTATTTTAGATAGAGGTACTCAGTTTACATCGTGGTTTTGGAGAGCCGTGCAGCAGGAGTTAGGCACTCGAGTGGAGTTGAGCACAGCATTTCACCCCCAGACGGATGGACAGTCCGAGCGCATTATTCAGATTCTTGAGGATATTCTCTGTGCGTGTGTGATTAAGTTTGGAGGGTCTTGGGATCGGTTCTTGCCACTGGCAGAGTTTGCTTACAATAACAGTTATCAGTCCAGCATTCGAATGGCGCCGTATGAGGATTTATATGGTAGGACGTGTAGATATCCGGTTAGATGGTTTGAGCCAGGGGAGGCTCGGCTATTAGGTACGAATTTGGTTCAGGAGGCCTTGGACAAGGTCAAGATCATTCAGGATAGACTTCGTTCAGCTCACTCTATGCAAAAGAGTTATGCAGATCGCAAGGTTCGAGATGTGGCATACATGGTTGGTGAGCGGGTATTGCTCCGAGTATCGCTTATGAAGGGCGTGATGAGATTCGGGAAAAAGGGAAAGCTTAGCCCTAGGTACATTGGTCCGTTTGAGATTCTTGATCGAGTGGGAGAGGTGGCCTATGGACTCGCATTGCCTCTTAGCTTATCATCCGTATATCCGGTATTTCATGTTTCGATGCTCCGGAGGTATCACGAGGACCCGTCGCACGTGTTGGATTTCAGTTCAGTCCAGTTGGACAAGGATCTATATTATGTTGAGGAGCCAGTGGCTATATTGGATAGGCAGATCAGAAAGTTGAGGTCGAAGAACATTGCTTCAGTATAGGTTCAGTGGCGGGGCCAGCCAGCCGAGGAGGCAATTTGGGAGACCGAGCGGGATATGCGCAGCCGATACCCTCATCTTTTCACTACTTCGGGTATGTTCTCTATGCACGTTCGAGGACAAACGAATATTTAAGTGTAGGAGGATGTAACAACCCGGATGGTCATTTTTGGCATTTACGCCCCGATCCCCTATTAACTGCTTCCCCTAAGTTCATTTCTGCTATTTTGGTTTGCCGGGACGTTCGGTGTTAGGATTCGGAGTGTTTTGGGACATTTAGTCCCTAAATAAGAGCTTAAGAGTTGAAAAATGGTCCGTAATCAGCACAGTGTGAAGACAGCATCGGAATGGAAATCTGATGGTTCTGTTAGCTCCGCTCGGTAATTTCGGGGTCGGGAGCGTGTTAGGAATGTATTTTTGAAGTTCGTAGCTCATTTAGGCTTGAAATGCAGAAGTTTGTACTTTTGAAGTTTCCGGTTCGATAGTGAGTTTTTGATCCGAGGGTCGGAATGGAATTCCGGAAGACGGAGTAGCTCCGTCATGTCATTTGGGATGTGTGTGCAAAATTTTAGGTCATTCGGACGTGTTTTGGTTAGGTTTTTGATCGAAAGCGTATTTTGAAGAAATTAGAAGTTCTTAGGCTTGAATCATTGATTTAATCGGGTTTTTGGTGTTGTTTTAGGTGTTTTAAGGATTGGTACAAGTTTGAATAAGGTATTAAGTGGTATTGGTACTTTTGGTTGAGGTACCGGGGTACTCGGGATGATTTTAGGTGGTTGACGGAAAGATTTGAAGTTGAATGGGCTACTGAAGTTCTGGTACTTGTCATAACCGCACCTGCAGTTTGGTTTCCGCAGGTGTGGAGCCGCAGAAGCAGCCGGCCCATCGCAAATCAGAAATTCGGACTTCTCAGCTTTTTCCGCATGTGCAAAATATCTAACGCAGATGCGGTTACGCACCTGTGAGGCCCCGACTGCAGATGCGTAACCTTGGGTCTTTATTGAAATCGCAGAAGCAGGATTTTCTGCAAAAGCGGAATCTGCAGGTGAGGTATAAGACCGCAGAAGCGGAGCCTATTAACTTAAGGGAAAGCCGCAGAAGCGGCTCACTTTTCGCATAAGCGGGACCGCAGAAGCGGTCCCTTGTCCGCAGAAGCGGAAACACCTGTTCAGAAAAGGGAATTTCGATGGTTGAGTTTCAAAAGTTGGAAAAATCAATTGAGAGCTCAAGAGAGGGAAATTTTGAGTGGGTTTTGAAGAGAAAATCATTGGGTAACGTTTTCTTAATCCCTTTTAGTTGTATTCCATCAATATATAGCTTAATCCATCATCTAATTTCGAATTTGGAATCAAAATGGGGGAAAACTTATTAGACCAAACTATTGGGTTTTGAGTGAGCATTTGACCTTCGATTTGGGAGATTTTTATATGGTTAAACTCATGAGAGTACGAGGGTTCTGAAAATGTGAAAATCGTTCGATTCCGAGGCGTTGGCCTGAGGGGCGTTTTGGTCATTTTCGAACGAGGCGTTGGCCTGAGGGGCATTTTGGTCATTTTCCCTATATTTGCGCCTAGCTTTAAATTTAATAGTGGAATCAGTTGGTTGCAATATTATTTACGATTTGTAATTGAATTGAATAGATTTGGTCCATTTGGAGTCGGATACTCGTGGCAAAGGCGTGGTTCCTAGTTGATTATTTAGCCGGTTCGAGGTAAGTGGCTTGTCTAACCTTATGTGGGGGACCTTTCCCCTTAGGACATGATCTTTGAATATTTGAATGCTTCGTACTTGAGCTAATTGTTGTAAACTCATTTCTACTTGAAGTATTTAAATTGAGATTTCCTGCTTACTTGTTCATTTTAGACTGTAAGTTTAAACCTGTGCTAGCTTAGAGAAGCATGTTTAGCTGACTTACTTGCTTAATTGTTTAATTGTACTATTTGTACTCTGTGAAGCATGTTAGGCTAGAATTTACCATTACTTATTCTGATTTTTGCATTTATTCTGAGATTATGAGTTGTTATTGTTATGTGTTTAATTTGGGACTACAGGATGGCTTCCCAGAAGATCCCCCTATACTTGATATATTCTAGATTGAGGGTGTGGGATACCAAGAGATCCCTGGCACATGTATTTCTATATATATTGGGATACCAAGAGATCCTCGGGGTACCAAGAGATCTCCAGTGTATGTGATGAGGTTACCAAGAGATCCTCGGAATACCAAGAGATCCCCACTGTATATGATGAGGATACCAAGAGATCCTCGGGATACCAAGAGATCCCTGGTGCATATGATAAGGATACCAAGAGATCCTCGGGATTCCAAGAGATCCCCAGCTATTATTCCTTGTTGAGAGCAGTATTCCTTGTATTGTTACCTTTGCTTTCTATTAATGTCCTTCCTTAATTATCTGGTTTGGATTCTCACTGTAGACTTCATTTAAACTTGTTCTGTTATCTTATTATTTATTATGTTTTATCTCAGTAGGGCCCTGACCTTCCTCGTTATTACCCGACCGAGGTTAGGCTTGGCACTTAATGAGTACAGCTATGGTGTACTCTTGCCCTTCTGCGCATGTTTTTCATGTGCAGATTATCCAAGTACCTCTACTCAGGCGCACTACCCTTGAGGCGAGGAGATACACGGAGACTTCGAGGTATATCTGCCGCGTCCGCAGACCAGGAGTCTCTATTCTGTTCCAGCTTTAGCATTTAATTTGTTCCTTTTCTCTCAGTTGTGTAGATATTCTGGAGTTAGAGCTTTTAGATCATATTTTAATGATGCCATTAATATACATGTGCAGGAGTTCAAAGAAGTAAAGAAGAACAAGTGAAATGGTTGTGTCGAACAAAGAAGGATGTTTCCCACAAAGGAACCACCTATAGGAAGCACGGTATACAAGGAAAGCTACATCAGCAAATCAGGATTAGCTCCATGAAAGTTGGGATATCAAAATTTGCCATAACAAAGTGAAGATTTGAAGTGATCCGTGATTGGCAAAATTACGGAGAATAATAAAAGCCAGAAGATCCAGTCAGTGACCAAGCTTGGAAGGTCCAACGATCAAGGAGAAGATCCGGCTAGCAGTCGAGTTTGGAAGGTCCAACAATCAAGCAGAAATCTTGTTGATTCCATTGTCTGACGAAGGAAGAAATCTCCAGGAGCAACTGATAATTCCTTATTCTTGGAAAGAATCTATTCTTTCCAAGGATCAAGACCCTTGGGTTGACAAGCCTCCACCACTTATCTTTGTATAAATACACTGAGAAACATAATCCCCAATAGACTTTGAATGAACCAAAATAACTCTCTTATTTCTACTGTAAACAAGCGTAGTAGCCTACTTAGATATGCTGTGTAATAAGTCAAAGATAGAAAGAGGGCATACAACTGGTGAGGCATTGTATCACATGAGTGCTAGAAAATTTGAGCGATATACATCACAACTGTACTCAAAAGAAAATTCATTTTCTTGAAGAGAAATCCCTTGCAACCCAAGGGGACTCGATTAGGATTCACATTGAATCCGAACCAGTATAAAATTCCTGGTGTCTTTAATTCCTGCATTTACTTTCTGCATATTATCTCTAACTGTTATGTCTGCGCGATTTCCATATTTAGTCGACTACTAAAGTTTTAAGTCAACTTAATATCGATTAATTTCAATTAGAGACAATTTACCCCCTCTTATACTTTCAATTGGTATCAGAACAAGGCTCACATTTTTGTTTTCTGCTTAACAACTTGTGAGAACAAGATCATGGCAAATTAGGTTATCATAGGAGCTCCGTTTCAGGAAGGAAACTCACAAGTAAGGCCACCTTACTTCGATGGACAACACTTGTCCCAATGGAAAATTCGAATGGAAATCTTCACCTAGGCATATGACGTCAAGGAATGGAGAGTTATCAAAAAGGGAAACTACCCACTTCCTGGCAGCACTCCACCACTCGCTGATCCAGACAATATAGATTCATACATAAAGGAACAACTGGAAGCCATTCAAATATATCACAAGGCAAGAAATCTGCTTCACAATGCAATAAGTGGTGAAGAATATGAGAAAATATCTAGTTGTGATACAGCCAAAGAGATGTGGGACAAACTCGAGGTTACCTATGAAGGTACCAGCAAAGTAAAAGAAACTCATATCAATATGCTGGTTCACGACTATGAACTGTTCTTAATGAAGGAAGGAGAATCCATCGAAGAAATGTTTACCAGATTTAGTAAGATAATCAGTGACTTGAAAGCATTTGGCAAACCATACACTAGTGGTGACCAGGTTAGGAAATTTCTCAGAAGTCTACCAACCACTTGGCAGACTAAAGTTGTCACCTTGGAATCTCAAGATCTTAACAAGTTATCTTATGATGAACTACGAGGAGAGCTCATTGCCTTTGAAAGAACTCACCCGAAGAAGACAAATCAAGAGAAGAAAAAGAAAATTGTTGCATTCAAAACCACTGTTGAGTTGACTAAAAATGAAATTGATAATCCTGAAGCTCTACAAGAAGAAATTGCTATGATGTCTAGAAACATGGATGGACTAATGAGAAGATACAAAAATACTAAGAAAGGAAGATTTCCATCAAGAAGATCTAGGCAATACAATGAGCAAGACTAGAACGACGGAAAATGCTATGAATGTGGAAAATTTGGACACATCTAAGCAGAATGTCCAGAACTAAAAAGGAAGATCTCTAGAGGATTCAACAAGAACAAATCATTTGGCAGCATGAGTGATGAGGATGACTCAGATCATGAAGAAAGAGCAAATCTTTGCTTCATGACAATTCTAGAAAATGAGATCAACCAAACTTCAGGATGCTGGACAGATGAAGATGATTCAGACAATGAAAACTGTTTTATGGCAAGAGGAGAAACAAGCGAGGTAAGATCTTATGATTGTGAAAGATCTAATGAATTGCAGGACATTCTTGATTCCACCTTAAAAGAGTCTCAAAAGATGATGAATGAGCTTAAGAGACTCACTAGGGAAATCAAAGACTGGAAACTCAAACATGAAGTATGTGAAGTTGAAAAAGATGTACTTCAAGAGGAGTTTGAGGAATTGCAAATGCAGCTTAACAGCTTGCGCAAATCCACCAGTCACAGTTCTGTTAGGTCAAATGAGATGACTTACAAGTCAACTGGAAAAGAACCAATCAGAACTAAACCGACTAGTCGGTCGGACTAGTCGACTTACAATTCAATTGGAACGGAATTAGTTAATCTCATGATAGCAAATTCCAACACTTATGGAAGACCTGAAAATAGGTCTAAGGCTAAATGTCATAACTGTAATAAAAGTGGGCATAAATACTCTACTTGTCACTTTCGTAAATTTCGTATGTCTGGATGAGTTTGGAAACCAAAAAATTCTGAACCCAGTAACACTAACTCACCAGGACCCAAGCAGGCTTGGGTACCTAAAAGAAGGTGATAATTATGTTTTGCAGGAACACCACAGAGTAAGCTACAAAGGAAAATGGTATCTAGATAGTGCGTGTTCCAGTCACATGACATGTGAAAAAAATCTTTTCAAATAGGTTACAAAGATTTATGGAGGAAGCGTCAAATTTTGAGATGATTCAAGAGGCAAAATAGTTGGCACTGGAACTATTCCCTTTAACAACAACTGTGACATTGCTGAAGTGTATCTTGTCGATGGACTAAACTATAATCTCCTTAGCATAAGTCAACTCTGCGACTCAAGATATGAGGTAAAATTTAAGAGAAGAGGTTGTGCCATTGAAGACGAATAAGATGAAGCTTTAAGAAATTTTGAAGTCTTTTGCAAGAGGATTGAAAGAGAAAAAGGTTACCTGATCTCAAAAATCCAAAGTGATCATGGAGGCGAATTTGAAAGTAAGGCATTTGAAGACTTCTGTGACAATCAAGGCTACACTCACAATTTCTCTGCTCCGTGCTCGTCGAAGCAAAACGGAGTTGTGGAAAGAAAGAACAGAACTCTCTAGGACATGGCAAGAACCATGTTGTTAGAGTATTAACTTCCAAATCATTTCTGGGTTGAAGGTGTAAATGTCCGAATATCAGTTATTTTCATCCATCTGGAAGTAAGTGCTTCATTCGTAATAATGGTAAGGACAATCTTGGAAAATTCGATTCAAGAAGTGACGAAGGTATTTTTCTCGGTTATTCATTAAATAGCAGATCGTTTAGACTTTATAATAAACGTACTTTATGCGTAGAAGAATCTGTCCATGTTATATTCGATGAAAATAATCCCTTGGTCGAGAAAGGAACTAATGCAGGTGATGAAATCAAACCCAAGAAGCTCAAGATAAAGAAAAATCACATGAGTCAACTAATCCCGTAGTTGTGATTGAATCGACTGATCAAGTCAGCAGCAACTCTCCTAAACACGGATGGAGTCGACTACAAGTGTTGTCCGATTAAATGAATGTAAAAGTGAACCTGAATATCCACAGAAATATATTATAGGAGATCCGAACAAAGGAATGGAAACCAGGGCCGCCATAAAAAATAAAGCAAATATTGCTCTGATTTCTCAAATAGAACCAAAAAAGGTAGAGGAAGCATTGAAGGATTCGAGCTGGATAAAAGCCATGCAAGAGGAACTAGATCACTTCAGCAAGAATCAAGTATGGAAGTTAATGCCCATACCTGATAATGCATCTGTCATCGGGAAAAAATGGGTATTTAGAAATAAATTGAACGAAGTGGGACAAGTCATAAGGAACAAAGCTAGATTAGTCGCTCAAGGTTACTCACAACAAGAAAGAGTCGACTATGATTAAACCTTTGCCCCAGTAGCTCGACTGGAGTCTATACGAATCCTGCTAGCTTATGCATCATTTAAAGGATTCAGGTTGTTTCAAATTGATGTCAAAAGTGCTTTTTTGAATGGATTCATCGAAGAGGAAGTCTTTGTAAAACAACCCCCAGGTTTTGAAGACTCAAAATTCCCATATAATGTGTACAAGCTCACCAAGGCACTGCATGGACTGAAACAGGATCCGCGTGCCTGATATGACAGGTTAAGTACTTTCCTTGTTGATCATGGGTTCATTAAAGGTAAAATCGATACTACTCTATTTAGTAAACGATCATCAGAAGGTAATCTTATCATTCAAATTTATGTTGATGACATTATCTTTGGTAGTGCTAACTCTCTTATGTGCAAGGAATTTGCAAGTCTTATGCAAAGCGAGTTTGAAATGAGCATGATGGGTGAACTCACTTTTTTCCTTGGACTTCAAATTCAACATACCGAAGAAGGAACTTTCATCTGTCAAACCAAATATACAAAGGAGCTGATTCAGAAAAAATCAATTGGCATGCTAATGAGTGCAGCTACAAATTTGGATAAGGATGAACAGGGTACTCCAGTTGATGAAATCAAATACAGAGGAATGATTGGATCACTACCGTATCTGACAGCAAGTCGACCAGATATAATGTTCAGTGTTTGTAAATGTGCCAGGTTTCAGTCGGCTCCCAAGGAGTCAGATTTAACTGCTATAAAAAGAATTATTTGATATCTTATTGGCATAGTTTCTCATGGATTATGGTATCCTTGCTCTAACTCGTTTAAATTAGAAGGTTTCTCAGATGCAGATTTGGCAGGTGATAAGGAAGACAGGAAAAGCACGAGTGGCACTTGTCAATTACTAGGAATTCCTTAACATCCTGGAACAATAAAAAGCAAGCATCAGTCGCCTTGTCCACTACTGAAGCCGAGTATATTGCTATTGGTCAATGTTGTGCACAACTTCTATGGATGTCTCATCAATTGGGTGACTATGAAATTTTCTTTAAATTTATATAAATCTTTTGTGATAATTGAAATGCAATTTGTCTTTCAAAAAAATCATGTGCATCATTCTACAGCAAAACATATTGACATAAAACATCATTTTATTAGAGATCATGTTCTTAAGGGTGATATAGAATTAGCTTTTGTTGGCACTTCTGCTCAATTAGCAGATATTTTTACTAAACCTTTGGTGGAAGAAAGATTCTGCCTTTTGAGAAAATTACTTGGCATAATTTGTTTTTCAAAAAACCCTTAGGACCAAATTGTTCTTTTTCAAAAACTTGTTATAATTACTCCTTTTCAGTGCATTAATTATGCCTTCAATTTCTTCCCTCTCTTTTTTACTTTAGTTCACATCAGTTCGTAGTCGATGATGGAAAGCCAATCATCATATCGTTTCAACTGAAACTCTTTCCTTTTTATACTGAACCGTCAAATCCTTTTGTACATTAAGTAAGGCTTTCCGGGTCACTCTCATCTTCATCCTCTCTCTTCAGATTGTGCAAAACCCTTTATTTTTCCATGGCTAAAACCTCCAAAAACCCCTCCGCTTCTACCAGAAAGAGCACCCGCTCTAAGTCAAAACCCTCTTCAGCGCCTCCTGAGCATATCGATCTTGAGTCTGACCATTCTGAGGGCTTTGCCTCTTCTCCAAGAGCATTCTTTGAACATTCACAACTCTTAGGAGAAAAAGCCTCTGGTAAGCGTCCTATGGAGGATCTTCCTATCCCTTCCACCCCCAAGAAATCAAAGTTCGATTTTTTGCTTCTTCTGATTCCGACCTAAATTTTTGGGATACCCCCAATAGGGATTTTTTTATCTCTCTCAAGGATAAGCCAATAGCCCATGGCAGAATTGTGGATCTGGACGATATGGAGGCCTTAAACTGTAAGGTAAAGGATCTTTTTGTGCATCAAGGGTGGGAGAAATTTCTCTCTATTTCTCCGCCTAAAGTGTATGAGCCTTTAGTTCGTATGTTTTATGCTAATCTTCGCTCCAGTAAACCTGATAAGCTTGAAACTCTTGTACATGGAAAATGCATTGTTCTTGACTGCACTCTATTCGTTCCTATGTTTCTCTACCGCTGCACCGGTTTCCCCTCTCTTTTGAAAAAATGTGTGGCCTGAGGATTTTAAAATTTCCTTTGACCAGGCAAAATAGTGCATTGCTGAAAATCCCTCTGAAAACCTTCCGAATCAATTAGGGCCAAGGGATGTAAGCTTTGAAACTAGGGTTTTCTCACACATTGTTGCAACCACTCTTCTTCCCAGAACTGGTTCTTTCTCAACTTTCTCTCAAAGGGACACTTTCTTTGTGTATTGTCTCATCACCCAACTCAAACTCAAGTTGTCCTCCTAGGTCATCAACTTTATGATTGTGAGTGCAGAAGATCCCACAAGTTTAACTTTTGGTATGGCCATTACCCATATCCTGGAAGCCCATCAAATCCCTCTTTCTGACTACCTTTTTGTCTCTGTTTCCAAGTCCTACAATTATAGAGCTTTCTCTAGTATGGGTTATGTGAGTGTCAAGGGTGCCTGGGTTAAGAAGGGAGAGAGTGAAGTCAAATAGATACCTGTGGATTCCAAACCTTCATTTGTTGTTCTGCCTCCTCTTATTAGCTCTGATCTGATTGAGAAGCTTAGCGCCATTGACTCCCATCTCTTAGACATCAAGACTCTCATGACTGCTACTCAGTTGACTGTGGATTCTATTCATGCTATTTCAAAAGAAACTGGGTCTGATGTGTCTAAAATCCGAGTAGCTGAGCAACGGGCAAGGGAGAATGAGGTTAAGGCCTTCAAGGAGGTTCATGACAGGCTTGATGGAATGTGCACTACTACAAACACAAGCTTTGGACAGCTGAAGGACGTGATCTGCAACACTCTTACTTACTTCCTACGTCGTTAAATGTGGATATGCATTACAAATAATTTTTTTTTTGTCTTCGTTTTGTTTTGGGCTGTGCCCTTTGATGTTTACTTGGATGATATTTTTTTGCTTGACCCTCCCTCTTTGTTGATGTCCAAAAGGGGGAGAATGTATATATCCTTTTGGGACTATCTATTATGACAGTTTGTGCAGGTTCAAGCATAGACCGCTTTGGTCTGAAATTATAATATGTGCAGGTTAAGTCGACTATGCTACATGGCATAGATGGTACTCTTTATTCTTTGAACATGATATAATATGTGCAGGTTAAGTCGACTATGCTACATAGCATAGATGGTACTCTTTATTCCTTGTACAGGATATGTGCAGGTACTCTTTACTTTATGTAAAGGATAAGTAGACTATTCTTTGTACAGGATAAGTCGACTATGCTACATGCATAGACTTTATATGTATTATACCGGAACAAGTCAGCTATGTAGGTTACTGATACAAGTTGACTGCACACATTGAGGGGGAGACTAAGTCCGGTTGACTGCACACACTAAGGGGGAGACTAAGTCCGGTTGACTGCATATACTGAGGGGGAGCCAAGTCGGCTAGAAAAAAACAGGGAAGTCAACTGTTATTTACTTTCGTACATCTATGTATATTATTTTGCCATCATCAAAAAGGGGAGATTGTTAGCTCATATTTTAATGATGCAATTAATATACATGTGCAGGAGTTCAAAGAAGTATAGAAGAACGAGTGAAATGGCTGTGTCGAACAAAGAAAGATGTTTCCAACAAAGGAACCACCTATAGGAAGCACGGTATACAAGGAAAGCTACATCAGAAAATCAGGATTAGCTCCGTGAAAGTTGGGATATCAAAATTTTCCATAACAAAGTGAAGATTTGAAGTGATCCGTGATTGGCAAAATTACGGAGAATAATAAAAGCCAAAAGATCCGATCAGTGATCAAGCTTGGAAGGTCCAACGATCAAGGAGAATATCCGGCTAGCAGTCGAGTTTGGAAGGTCCAACAATCAAGCAGAAATCTTGTTGATTCCATTGTCTGACGAAGGAAGAAATCTCAAGGAGCAACGGATAATTCCTTATTCTTGGAAAGAATCTATTCTTTCCAAGGATCAAGACCCTGGGCTAACAAGCCTCCACCACTTATCTTTGTATAAATACACTGAGAAACATCATCCCCAATATACTTTGAACGCACCAAAATAACTCTCTTCTTTCTACTGCAAACAAGCATAGTAGCCTACTTAGATCTGCTGTGTCATAAGTCAGAGATAGAAAGAAGGCATATAACTAGTGAGGCATTGTATCAAATGAGTGCTAGAAAATCTGAGCGATATACATCAAAACTGTATTCGAGAGAAAATTCATTTGCTAGAAGAGAAATCCCTTGCAACCCAAGGGGACTGGATTAGGATTCACATTGAATCCGAACCAGTATAAAATTTCTGGTGTCTTTAATTCCTGCATTTACTTTTTGCATATTATCTCTAACTATTATCTCTGCACAATTTCCATATTTAGTCGACTACTAAAGTTTTAAGTCAACTTAATATCGATTAATTTCAATTAGAGACAATTCACCCCCCCCCCCCTGGAACTTTCATGAGCAACATACTATGTTTCTATTAGCCTATGGTTCCCGTGAATTTTTGGGTTTTGGGATTGAGTTGTAGACTTTTGCTTATCTTTATAGTTGTGTAGGCCGAGCGGCCTCATATACAGTTGTTATTTACTTACATTCAGTTTGAGTTAATTATTCCACAAATTATATTAAATTTTTGCATGGTTAGGCTTACCTAGTTGTAGGAACTAGGTGCCATTACAGCATGGTCATAGAGGGTGAACTGGGGTCGTGACATGCATCTTTCTTCAATAACTTGAATATGGGCTCACATATGGAAGTCAGTTGAGCAATGAACCGCTTGATATAGTTTAATCTGCCCAACCAGCTCATCACATCCTTCTTAGTTCTCGGAGGAGGTAAATTCCGAATGGACTTTATCTTTGTTGGGTCTAACTCGATACATCTCCTGCTGACTATGAAGCCCAGAAGTTTGCCCGATGGAACTTCGAATGCACATTTAGTTGGGTTCAGCTTTAGCTTCAGATCATATTTGCGCAACCGCTCGAAGAACTTTCTCAAATCTCGAACGTGATCATCCTGAATTCGGGACTTAATGATTACATCATCCACTTATACCTCTATCTCCTGGTGCATCATATCATGGAGGATGGCGGTCATGGCCCTCATGTAGGTTGCTCCAGCATTCTTCAGACCAAATGGCATAACCCAGTAACAGTATGTACCTTAGGGTGTGGTGAAGGTCGTTTTCTCTGCGTCTTCTTCATCCATCAACACTTGATGATATCCTGCGTAGCAATCCACGAAGGATTGTATCTCATGCTTGGCGCAGTTATCAACAAGGATGTGGATGTTGGGCACAAGGAAATTATCTTTAGGACTTGCCATATTTAAATCTCTGTAATCTACACACACCCGGGTTTTCCCATCTTTCTTTGGAACTCGGACCACATTAGCCAACCATGTAGTGCACCGAACTATTCGGATTACCCCTGCTTTCAATTGTTTCGTGATTTCTTCTTTGATCTTATCACTGATGTCAGTTTTAAACTTTTTTTGCTTTTGCTGGACCGGAGGGCAATCAGGGTAAATTGGCAACTTATGAACCACTAGATCAACACTCAACCCTGGTATGTTGTCATACATCCAAGCAAAAACATATTTAAACTCAAACAGAAGTTGGGTTATTGCATCTCGAGTTTTCTCATCCGTGTGAATGCTTATTTTGGTTTCCCGGATTTCCTCAGAAGTTCCCAAGTTAACCGGCTCAATATCATTCAAGTTTGGAGAGTGGGAAAATGTCAACACTCGAGCCTCCATCTACCATGACTCGCTTTACATAATATCCCTCGCATTTGATAGTTAAGTGCAAGGCTTTGTTGTGAGCAGCTCCTTCTGAAGGCAAGTAATTTTTGCTGAATGAGATTTGATTGACGGCAAAGAACCTTTCCGCCATTCTTTCAAGTTGTTCTATCGAAGTTTCAACTGGCACGTAGGCTTTATTCAGAGTTTTCATTAACACATTTTGATGCACAGGGGATTTCAACAGTAATGACGGTAAAGACACTTGTTCAAGACATTTTCGCAACTGATCGACCACCTCATAGTCGCCCATTTTCATAATTTGAAAGAAAACTTCTGCTTCCTCAGCATTCACAGGTTTCTTAGGCGGGAAACGCCTTCTGGCGGCATTGTTTACCTCTTCTATGTTCAAGTATTTTTCAACAAGTGGATCTTCTGGAAGCTCTCCCAAAATCTATTTTCCTTTATACGTAACCACCGTCTGATGATAATCCCATGGCACTGCAGCAAGGTTGGTCATAGGCTTCTGTGGTACGCGTCCAATAACCACTGGCTCATTCAGCCGAGGTGGTTTGATTGTCCCCTGCACCACATAGGCTTTCTTGGGCACATACACTTGTGTTCCCTTTTTCACTTCCAATTTCTTTGGAGGGCTCACAATCAGTTGCTTTTCTTGATGGCCTCGCGAGACATAGAGAATTCCATCTTTGGGAGGTATCGCCTCTGTTCTGGTTTCAGTTTTCTTTTTTGGTTCCGTCTTTGTGACTTTGTTTTTCTTCTCCCCTTTATCTTGCTTCGGGGCAGCCCCTGGCTTTCTTTCTATATCAGCAATAGCAATGCTTGCCTTTAATCCGGATCGAACTCTTTATCCTCACAGATCATCCCAATCACAGGCCCATTATTGTGGGCTGGCAATGGATTGTTGGTCACATTTGGGACCTCCTTGTCCCTCAGCACTATCTTCCCATGCTCTATTAATTTCTCCACCGCTCATTTCAGAGTCCAAAAGTCATTTGTATCATGGCCTTCGGCAACTGAATGATAAGCTCACCTGACACCGGCTCTGAAGGCAGGTGATGTTGGGTTATGCCTCGTTTGGGGGACTGGCTGCTGTAGACCCATTTGGACAAGCTTCGGGAATAGATTAGCATAAGATTCACCAATGGGGGTAAAATTTTGTCTTCCGGGTGGTTCCCGGGGAGGAAAGTTATTTTGCAGAGGACGAAGATTATAGTGGTTCTGGTGGGGAGGCTGATTTCTTGGGAATGGGGCTTGATTTCTATTGGCATGTGGCTGCGGCCGGGCAAAAGGTTGAGCGTTCATGACCGCATAAGGTGGAGGAGCATAAGCCATGTCATGATGAGGGTAGTAATGTTGAGGGGTTCTTTCAGAAAATATGGGTTTGGGAGCACGGTGTCTTCTTGCCCTTGATGTTGCCATAGACGTTTCATCTTTCTTCTTACCGTTATCCATTCCTCTAGACCCGCCTTGAATGGCTTGGGAGGTTGCTCATGGATGACTGGCTCAAGATTCTACCCGTTTTCAAACCATTCTCCACCATCTCACCGATCTTAATTGCTTCTGCAAAAGGTTTGCCCATAGCTGACCTCATGCTCTAGAAGTAATCGACTTCCTGGGACTGAAGAAATACGGTGACCATTTTCACTTCATCCATTGGAGGCTTTACCCTCGATGCTTGATCACGCCACTTAATTGCATATTCTCGAAACCTTTCTAAGGATTTCTTCTTTAGATTCGCCAAGGAGTTCCTGTCTGGCACAATGTCTATGTTGTACTGAAATTGTCGAACAAAATCTCTGGCAAGATCGTCCCAAATGTGCCATCGAGATATGTCTTGATCCATATACCATTCCGAAGCTATTCCTACCAAACTTTCTCCAAAGTAAGCCATTAACAACTCCTCTTTTTTGCCAGCCCCACGCGATTGGTTGCAGTACTTTTTAAGGTGAGCAATGGGATCGCCATGCCCATCATATTTCTCAACCTTCGGCGTTTTGATCCATGGGTATGTGCACGTGAGGGAACATGCAAAAATCAGTATATGCAACACTTTTTTGCTCGCTTAAACCTTGCATATTTTTTAAGCTCTGCTCTAAACTCCTCATCCGATTTTCTTCAGCTGTAGCAGACTCGGAGGTCGGGATCCCTGAGATGAGGCTGTCTTCAGTGATGAGAACTGGTGGAAAGTTCATTTCAGACGACATTTCTACACTTCCTTTTGATTTAGTAAAATACCGATGCGATGCCAGTTTACCAAAAAACCAACCACCGTTTTTATAAACCTAAGCTGGAATTGACAGTAACAAACGGTTAGGTTGGGACAAGTAACAGATAGGTAACTTCACATTGGGGTGTGATGCACCTATACAGTTAAATGAGTGTCTACATGTTTGCAACGGTTGCATGCATCATCCCAGCTTCCTTTCCGATTTCTTTCCTTTTGTTCTGGCCTTTGCTTTTGCCATGGTTTTCTTACTCTTATTTTTCCTTTTTTTTTCTTAGGGTTACGGGCGAATCTTATGGAGATTGCTTATGTATCATGACCCAGCATGAATCAGGCCAAGCGTAGTTCTTGTAAATAAATGGAAAAATAAGGAAATAATTTTTTTGGGATTTTTCAATTTTTCATTAATAGAACTTTGATTACAAAGATACTAGACTAATTGTTTTTCTTAAGAGGGAAAATTACACAGACTCAAAATAACAAAATACAGACTCGATAACTAAGAATACATAAAAGCTTCAAATCTTGGGGCTCGCGGGGTGTCATTCGGCATTGCCGCGGGCCTACGTGCAAGACCCTCTCGTAATTGCTTCAAATCATTCATAACTTGACGAACAAAAATCATCACCGTAGCGAAAAAGGTAGTGCGACTCATTCTTTCGCCTGCCTGACATTTCATGATAATATAATCCTCAATGGCTCTAATTCTTTCTCTGATCAAGCCCGTTTCCTGAAGTAGTCGGCTTATCTACTGGTTGTGGGCCTCTAGTACGTGGGAGTCATGGAAATGATGGTCTTGCAATAGCTTTATTTCTTTATCCATCTCGGCCATTAGCCTATAGCAATGTTCCCTCTCAGCCTGAAATTCTTTGTCCCGCTGGGCTGCCTTATCTTCAAGGGTATTCACTTTTCTTTTCAGATTAGTAATGGTTCCTTCATAATTTCTTTTCATCTGTTGCACAAACTAGGCCCTTTCCTCTGTCTTCTTTTCCCACTGTGCCCGGATTTTTGCTATATTCCCTTCAAAATTTTCCAGCTCTTCCTGGCACTCTAAGACTTGCTTTTTCAGTCCGTTTATTAACCTTTCATCGGAATGACTTCTTTCTTGATTTTTAGTAGCTATTTTCATTTGTCTGATCTGAGCTTTGAGAGCCACATTTTCTTGGGTCAGTTTCTTCTTGTCACCTTCATCGACTGCGGCTTGCAAGCTATTTTCAAATTGAAGATTCTGAACCTGCTTTTCCAATGCTCCTATTCGGGCCCTGTATTCCTTTTCCTTGGCTAGCCAATCCCATTGTACCTGGGCCCCGTCAGTAAATTGTTGTACATGTGGCCATTTGGCGGGTCTCTTAGGAATTTGATATCTTTTGCCAAACCAGACCAAGTATTTGGGGTCCACTTCACCTTTAGCCTAATCCCGCACTACGGTTTTAGGCTCAAGATACCTACATTCATTCCTTATATGGCAAATTTTCCCCTCCAAAAATGCAGCTTTCATGCCTAGTTCGATGACTTGTTTCCTCAGATCTTCCTCAGCGTGGACGGTTTGGAATCTTCCCAGTTGCCGCAAGACTCGGTAGGGAGCATAGGGTTGGATACTCCTAATACCCATTAAAAGAATATAAGGTACTTCAACTGATGCGTATATTGCCTCAGTAACAGGAAGCCATTCGAAAGCCCACTCAATTTTGTCAGCAGTCAGAGATCTTAGACATGGTAAACTAGCCTCGGTACCCTTGGGGAACTCAATACCTATTACCCTGGTTTTAAATTCTTCAATACAACTCAGCCCAATTAAACCATAGTTCATGTACCCAGTCTGGTGGCATAGGTGCTCTTGTATCCGTAGCTGTAGCAATAAATTGCATCCCTGAAAGAATTTTTCCCCTTCTCAGCACTTGGTCAAAGATCGGTGCATCTCAGCCACAATCAGAGGAACCACCGTGCTGTTGGACTTCTTTATTGCATCATCTAGCATTCCCACGAGGCCAATATCTATGTGACCATCTTCTCGGGGATAGATCATGACTCCCAAGAAAGCTACCATGAAAGCTAATCCCCATCGTGCCTCCCACTTATCTTTGTTTCCAGCGTGTGTTAAACCAGTGTTGGGCTCCTCAAAACCTTACGGGTTACCATATCAGTGGTACAAGAAGTGGAATGTGCAATACCCTTTTGATAAATTCTTATCCTGAACATCCCGGCTGATACTCAATAAGTCCAAAAATCTGTGGAGGGTTACCAGTCTCGATGCCAATGGATATCGACCCCTAAGGTTTCCGTTAAGGCATGCATACCCTGCAACCTCTTCTAATGTCGGTGTAAGCTCGAAGTCCGAGAACCTGAACACGTTGCGAGTCAGGTCCCAAAAAGGTATCAATGCTTCAAAAATATTCGGCCTTGGCTTAATGTTCAATAATCCGACAAGGCCACCCAAAATCTTTTCCACCTTTTCTTTGCTACCCTTTCCTAGGTCATTCCACCACATTTGGAGCTTCAAAGGGATCTCACTCAGGACTGAGAAGCATTCAATGTCAATTGTATTCATCCTGCACATTTATTTAAAATGACATAAGGCTTTATTTTGACCCAAAAGAAAAAGTGGCTATTTTTCAAAAAATTTATTTAAGAAAAACAAGGATAGGGTTTTGCGGATACGGCCTTTCAGCACTCCAGGGAAGATTTTAAGGTTGTGCCCGCTAACCGTTTAAAAATGACTCAGGGTGGCTGTTTTTGCAAAAACAGCCTTCCGGTGCCCTTTTGGGGGCATTCGGTTAATTTTAACAAGAATGGCATCACCCTACTTATTTGTGACAAAAATTAAAAAATTTGTTGTTTCTTGGTTATTTTTCAAAAAGGGAAGTTGGACTCGATGAGGGTTGCCTACGTATCTCACATCCGGTGAGAATCAAACTGGCGTAGTTCAGGCAGATTTGTCAAACACCAACCATTTTAAAACAAAATTCTTTTTCTTTTTCTTTTTCTTTTTCTTAAAAATCCGACAGAGTTTCAATACTATTAGGATATTGGTTTTTCAAAACAAGTGGTTACCCTCATTGCTATTTTCCTTCAACTCTCTCCCATTATTTACAAGGCGGTCAACATGCAAAGCCGAGCAAATAAATGCAGAAGTAGCACATAAGATGCATCAGGATGGTCTTTTCATTTCAGGTCACCTGTCCTAGACGGACACAACCCCTGTGTTGAGTCCCCTAAGTCAAATGCACATGATGCAAACAAACGTTCCTACTAGGGATCTTGCCTGAGGCTTTGTTATATTAGGTTTAAGCCCTAGGTTTATTGTTCTAGACCTGGCTTACCCGAGAGAACAACTCGAGCCGGGAGGGGGAGGGGAGCGTACCGGAGATACAGAAGCTCCGCCGGCTTAGCAACTTATCCGAACCTTTTTCTAAATTGGATATGAATCTAAACAGAAGAGAAGTTACACGAAGTGCACCCTTCTCCATGATGTAGAAGACTCAGAAAGAGGGAGGGTTTCACAATAGTTTATATATACACTTCACAAATATCAAAGCGGTTAAGCATTGAGCACATATAGCATGGAACATGTAGGAAAATTAGATAAAGCCAAATATAACAACTATTCTAAGCTCGAATTCTTGAAACCTGAACCGAAGTTCTGGGTTTGTATCCCCAGCAGAGTCGCCAGAGCTGTCACACCTCCTTTTTATGCACCTACCCCGAAGAATTAGTGTATAAGAGAGTTTTTCCATTTAAAGTGACATTATTCGAAATGGGATTATTTATCCGATTCAGATTCGCCACTTGGGATAGGTTTGGCTTTTGGTGTCCCAAGTCACCGGTTTATCTTGAATCCCAAATCGAGGAAATTTCGACCTCCTGAATGGAGTCTACGAACCAAAAATTCTGAATAAGGAATGTTGTTGACCCGAGGGAAGGTGTTAGGCACCCCCGGATCCCGTGGTTCTAGCACGGTCACTTAAACTATTATAATCGGCTAAAGATTTGATTTTAATACAAGTCATCCTATAATACAATTTTAAAATTATTTACCTCTTTTAATTAATTTTTAGGAAATTGAACGTCGTTTAAAACATGTTTTTGTTTCACGTCACATGAAATGCACCAGATCCTCGACACATTTTGTTCAACATTTTGGGATTTGGATTTGGGTCACATGAAATGTGCCCCAAATTTAAGAAGGTAAAATTATTAAAGAACGCCCCTAAAGTGACTAACGTATTATTAACTTTGCGGGCGGCCATGAAAATTCGTTAAATGGCATGTCCCGAGTTCTAAATATTTTAATGAAGTAATTAAAGAGGGCCACACAATTTGTGATTTTATTTGGCGTCGCGCACCTCGTTATTCCAAACCTTATGAAAATGCTCTTCTTTAGAAATGCCACCAAACTCCTAGCTTCATTGTTGGTCAAGGCCACGGCCTCAACCCATTTTGACACATAATCAACTACTACAATAATGTAAGTGTTCCCACAAGAGCTAACAAAAGGGATCATAAAATCGATACCCCATACATCAAAGATGTCAACTTCAAGAATTGTGTTTAGAGGCATCTCATCTTTCTTGGAAATCCCGCCCGCTCTTAGGCACTCATCGCATCTCTTCACAAAATTACCCACATCTTTGAACAAAGTTGGCCAATAGACCCACAACTAAGAACTTTAGAACCCGTCCTTGTCCCTCTATGATGACCACCGTAGGGAGAGGAATGACAAGCCTCCAAAATACTCAATTGTTCTTCCTCCAGGACACACCTTTAAATCACACCATCCGTGCAAATATTGAACAAGTATGGCTCATCCCAATAGAAGTCCAAACTATCCCGCTTGAGCTTCTTCCTTCGGTTAGAAGAGAGCTAATATGGGACTATTACAGTCACAAGGTAATTAGCAACATCGGCAAACCATGGCATATCATTTATTGACACCGCAAAGAGTTGTTCATTGGGAAATGAGTCATTGATCTCTAGGCCATCACAAGGCCTCCCTTCCTCCTCCAGACGGGACAAGTGGTCCACCACTTGATTCTCACTACCTTTCCGATCCATAATTTCTAGATCAAACTCTTGAAGTAGTAACACACATATAATCAATCTTGCCTTGGAGTCTTTCTTTGTCATCAAGTACCTAAGGGTGGCATGATTGGTGTGCACTATGACTTTGGCCCCCATAAGGTACGGTAGGAACTTTTCCATTGCAAACACTATGGCCAACAACTCTTTTTTGGTCACCGTGTAGTTCAATTGAGCATCATTCATTGTCTTGATTGCATAGTACACCGGATGAAACATTTTGTTCATACGTTGACCTAACACCGCTCCAACCGCAACATCGCTAGCATCACACATAAGCTTAAAGGGCAAGCTCCAATTAGGTGTGGTAATGATAGGAGTAGTGGTCAACTTATTCTTGAGAAGTTTGAAGGCCTCCATGCATTTCTCATCAAACACAAACTTAGCATCTTTCTCTAGCAACTTGAAAAGAGGGTTCACTACCTTCGAAAAATCCTTGATAAACCGCCGGTAGAACCCCGCATGCCCAAGAAAAATCCTCACCCCTTTGATAGAAGTTGGAGGAGGGAGACTTGAAATCACATCAATCTTGGCTTTTTCTACTTCAATCCCATGCTTAGAAATTTTGTGACCCAACACTATACCCTCTTCAACCATGAAATTGGATTTTTTCCAATTGAGTACAAGGTTTGTGTCTTCACACCGGGCCAACACTCTATCCAAATTACCCAAACTCTCTTCAAAGGAATCACCAACCACACTTAAATCATCCATGAAAACCTCAAAGATATCTTCCACCATGTCAGTGAAAATAGCCATCATGCATCACTGGAAGGTCGTCGGAGCACTGCACAACTTGAACGGAATGCGAGAGAAAGTAAATGTGTCATATGGGAATGTGAATGTGGTCTTCTCTTGGTCCTCCGGAGCAATTAAGATTTGATTATAACCCATATATCCATCCACAAAACAATAACAAGCACGCCCCGTAAGACGATCTAGCATTTGGTCAAGGAATGGCAATGGGAAGTGATCCTTTCGGGTCACCTTGTTCAGCTTCCGATAGTCCATACATACCCTCCATCCGCTAATGGTCCGAGTGGGAATAATTTCATTGTTTTCATTTGTCACCACAGTCATTCCACCCTTCTTCGGTACACATTGCACCGGAGAAGTCCATGAGCTATCGGAGATAGGGTACACAACCCCGACATCCAACCATTTTATCACTTGTTTATTCACCACCTCCTGCATTGCTTCATCCAATATTCGTTGATGCTCCAGGGAGGGTTTTGCATCATCCTCCAAGATGATTTTGTGCATGCAGAATGCGGGGATTATTCCCCGAATGTCGGCCAATGTCTGCCCAATTGCTTTCTTCCTCCTTTTTAGAACCGCCAAAATGGCGTCTACCTGCAAGTTAGTAAGGCACAAGGAAAGAATAACAGGTAAAGTAGAACAAGGGCCCAAGAACTCATACCTGAGGTGTGGAGGCAATGGTTTCAGCTCTAATGCCGGTGGTTCCTCTATTGATGCTTAGTTGGAGGCATCTTTCTATTTTTGAGGTCCAAGGATATCCTTCTCGGCTCATAAAAATAGGACCCCATTCCATGCAAGGCATTTACGCACTCCACTCGGCTAGCATCATCATTGACATCAAGATTTAGAAGCACGGCCTCAAGGGGATCCTCCACGTTAATCATAGAACTTGTGTCATCCACGATCACAACTGTGACAATGTCCACAAATGAGCACATCTCGGTGCTATTGGATTTCTTCATGGACTTGCAAACATGAAAGATGACCTTCTCATCCCCCACTCGGAAAGTTATCTCACCCGCTTCAACATCAACTAATGCCTTCCTCGTTTCAAGGAAAGGTCTCCCTAGAATAATTAGGACTTCAAAGTCCACTTCACAATCCAAAATGATATCCACCCAGACAAGCACATCATCAATTATGCCCAAAGGTCGCTTTATCGATCGATCCGCCATTTGAAGTCTCATTGAGATCGGCCCAGGTTTACCAATTCCCATAGTCTTGAAGACCAAATAAGGCATCAAATTTATGCTAGCCCCCAAAATCACTAAGGGCCTTGGCAAGATCCGCACTTCCAATAGTGCAAGGGATAGTAAAAGCTCCGGGTCTTCAAGTTTTGGGGTCATAGAATGTACGATAGCACTGACTTGATGAGTCATTTTTATATTTTCACAATCCACTGGCCGCTTCTTTGTCACCAAATCCTTCATAAACATGGCATATCCCGGCATTTGTTCAAGTGCCTCCACCAAAGTCACATTGATTATAAGGATTTTCATCATTTCAATGAACTTTTTGAATTGGTTGTCACTCTTTTGCTTTGCTAACCATTGAGGATAAGGCGGAGGTGGCCTAGGCAAAGGTGCCTTGGCTTTGGGCACCATCGGCTCGGGCATGTCAATCACGTGTTCCCTATATGGGTTTACGGCATCTTGAGTTTCTACCTCAGCCTCATTAATGTCAATCTTCACATCATTATTCACCTCATTCTCATCCCCATCTTCAACTATCAAAGGTACATCATCTTCCCGCAACTCAACATCATCATCCACAACTTGCTTATCTTTCAAGGCATGCGTATCACCATCTCTCCCACTTCTTGTTGTAACCGCCATCACGTGATTGTTTCCACGCTTAGGGTTCACTACCGTGTCACTTGGTAGAGCACTCTTAGGGTGAGTATTCAACAATTGAGAGATTTGGCCTAATTGCACCTCCAAGTTCCGGATAGAGGTATTGTGGGAAGCCAATTGAGCATCAGAATCTTGGTTCTTCTTCATCATTTATTCGAACATCATTTCAATTATACCCATATCATTACCTAAAGAACTAGGATCTTGAGAAGGGAACGGGGGTGGATTGTTCGGTTGTTGGTACATTGGAGGCCTTTGAAAGCCTTGCCCCTGGTTTCCTTGGTTCCCATTGTTCCATACACTTTGATTGTTATTGTTGTTCCAATTGTTTTTATTACCATTCCAATTCCCTTGGTTGCTCTGATTGTTGTTCCCCCAATTACCACCTTGGTTGTTGTTGTTCTAATTACCACCACCTTGTTGTTAATTGCCCCACTTTCCTTGGGGTCGCCATTGTTGGTTTGAAGAGTTGCCTCTATTGCCTTGATAGTTGTTGACATATTGTACCTCTTCACTTTTTTCATCATAACAATCATTTGAATAACCACCACCATCATTATCATATTGTTCAGAATTCCCTTGAGCTTGTTGCCCTATTTTCCTTCTCTTATTGACGAGCATGTTTACACCTTCCATGGCATTGACTTGGCAAGGATTTTGGACTTGTTGCAATTGAGCCTTCGCCAATTAATTCATAGTACTAGTAAGCTTAACAATAGCTTGACCATGATCTTCTAATTCCTTGTGCAAAGTCAACTTGGGGCACATTCGCTCTACTTTCCCATGCCGAAGAAGTGTCAGCCATCTCGTCCAATATCTCACATGCCTCAATGTAAGGAATCTTTATAAAGTTGCCCCCGGCCAATTGGTTTACAATGCATTGATTCGTGGTGTTGATGCCCTAATAGAGGGTTTGTTGAATTATCGCCTCGATCATATCATTTTTTGGGCATTCTTTTACCATTGTTCTAAACCGCTCCCAGATTTCTTGCAATGGTTCCGTTGGCTCCTGCTTGAAGGCCAATATTTCATCTCTAAGAGCCGACATGTGCCCGGGTGAGAAAAACATAGCAATAAACTTATCCGCCAACTCATCCCAAGTTGTGATGGAATGGTTGGGGAGTCTCTCTAGCCAATCCAATGCTTTCCCCCGAAGTGAGATTGGGAAAAGTCTCAACCTAAGAGCATCTTCGGACACATTCATCTACTTGCTCCCCCAACATGTATATATGAACCCCTTGAGATGCTTGTAGGCATTTTGATCGGAGGCATTCATGAAATACCTACATTACTCAAGCAAGGTCAACATCACATTGGTTATTTGAAAATTCCCAGCCCGGATTCGGGGAGGGACAATAACACTTGCATACCCTTGATTCGGTAATACTCTGGGAGCCACTCTTCGAGGTGGTGGAGGAAGGTCTGGAATATTATCATTTGAATTAGCATTGGCATTCCAGCCTCTAGGTTGTCCTCGAAGTTCAAGAGGTACCTCATCTTGCTCAAGATCATCTACCTCATCCCCCGCTATCATGTTTCCAAGAGGGTCATTAGCGTTCTTCAATGCCATATTGGTACCTGAGTGGTGAAACAAACAAGAAAGTAACAAAGAAGGAAAGAAGAACAATACACAAAACTAACTAAATAGATAGCAAAAACCGTTAGCTCCCCGACAACGACGCCAAAAAGTGATTGTTGCCTACTCCACACTACTAAAAAACAGGAAGAGAGGGTCGCAATAGCTTTTACCTAATTTGTGGGTCGGGATCAATTTCCACAGGGAGCTAGGAAGGGAGTCGAGTATCTATCTAGACTGGAGTAGTGTAATTGTTCCAAATATCACTTCCAATCATTTTTGGTTTATTTTTAATAATCTAATATCATCAACTACTAATTATAAATGCAATTAGATTATGCTAACTAGAATTGCTACAAGTTGTATCTAATGGATAAAAAGTCACTAGGGTAGTGACTTTCACCTAGGTGGCTAATTGACGGGTAATTGCTTCCAAGGGACGATTGACACGTTTGGGGAAATATGCTATAATCGTTGCATGATTTTACCCACTCTCACACCTCTCGGTAGAGAGAGTGATTTTTCCCAATTGACTTTCTCAAGACCAATTGGGTCGGAAAATGTGCTCAAACAACTAGGGTTCAAGTCGGGTAATTACTCTCTCGAGGTTTAACCCTTTAATTGGGACTATCAATTCTCTTGAGTCCATTCCAATTCCTTGTTGGGTCAATTTTGGAGATTTGGGCTCTCTTTCTCAAGAAGAACCAAGTCAATTTAGCACAAACCGGTGTTTGCAACCACTAATTCATAAATTAAACCATAACATTGACCCAAATAACAAACACCAATAGCCAATCTAACCCTAAATCACAACACCCATCAATGACCCATACTAGGGTTGAGCCACAACCCTAGCTAATGAGTTTAGCTACTCATGCTTTAAGAGAAAATCAGATAAATAAATGAAGAGAAAGACATAATATTAAATTGTTGAAGTAAATATAATGATTCAATTGCTAAAAATACGTTAAAGTGCCCAAATGGCTTCTCACGAGCGCAACTCAAGTATGGAAAATAGCAAATACCCTAAAAATGTAAAAAGGTTCTATTTATACTAAGCTGGAAAAACTGGATAAAAATGCCCCTGCGGGGTCAGTGCGGACCGCACAAAATGGTGTGCGGCCGCACTAGGCTCTTTGAATCTGAAAAATCAACTCTCTGAACCTAGGCTCCATGGACTGCACAGAATGGACTACGACCGCGGAGGCATCTAGCGCGGTCTGCACAAACACGACCGCGGACCGCACAGGCTTGAACCTTGGCACTTGACATCTCTCTGAAGTTTGCTTCCGTGGACTGCATAAAATGGTAGTGCGGCAGCGGTGTCTTCAGTATGGGCCGCACAATATCTAGTGCGGCCACACTGCATTGATGCCTTAAAATCCAGGTCTCTGAATCTTCCTAGTGTGGACCGCACAAAGTGTAGTGCGGCCACTCTAGGCCTGTTTGTCCTGAGTTATCTTGTCTTTGGTACTTGTGCAGGTTTCACTCCTTTTGAGCAGATCTTTGACATCTCGTCACTTTGTTGATCAAACCTGCAATCAAGCACAACTTATGAGCCTTTTAGGACTATTTTATAAGAATTTATAATCAAAGCATAAGCAAGAAGGAACATGAAACATGTAAAAATCCCTAGTTATCAGTGTGCACTATGTTGTAGAGATGTGTGTCATTGTGTGTTTAATACTAGTGTTGTAGGTGGAATGGTGGAGTGTAAATTGTGATTTGGGGGAAGCATTGATATATTCATATGGCCTATATGTGTTAGGAAAGTGTCTTTCCCACAAGGTGTTAGTGGAATTGCCCCAATGGAGTTATAAGGTCTAATGTGACCATGGTTGTGGTGAAGTCCGAGTAATCACCCATAGTTCACACAACTCACACCCTCATTAATAGGCGTTTCTCTGTTTGACAGGGACAATGCAACCATCTAGGAGGATATGCATAACAGGGTCTTCCACCAGTGGATCGGGCAGTTCCTCGAGAGCTCGGGACAAGGCTAGTGCAGCGCAGTTTGACTGCACTAGGTTTGTCTCCAAACCGGCAGAGGACAGGTACAATGCAAAGGCATCAAAGAAATTGCTACCGGAGATGCATATTGATAGGGAATATTTTCAAGGGGAATGCCCGAAAATCTTTGCTGAGTTGAGGAGGTGTCAGCCGGACATCTCCTTTAAGGAACCAGAGGAGGCAAACGTACAGGTCGTGAGGGAATTTATGCTAACTGTCCGGAACATGAGAATGGGATCATCACAATACGCAATACACGGGTAAATGCATCCCTCGAGGCCATTTGCAGGGTGTATCGACTGCCAGTTTTCATGGGGGAAACTGACAATTATCGTGCTTATAGCAAACATAGTGTCTATTGGGCAAGTCTTCTTGAGACAATATGTATGCCAGACAGAGAGCTCATATGGATAAAGTACCGGATCACACTTAACTCTCAGTCTCTCAATTGGGAGGCTAAGTGTTGGCTCACAATTATCAACGGTTGGTTGTTGCCCTCCAGTAATACTACCGATATCAATTAACCACGAGCAGCAATTATATACTGTTTCATGACCCACCAGGATTTTGATGCTGCCCAACTCATTCATGATGAGATGTTCATCCGCTCACCTGAGATACTAAAAGGTTTATACTTCCCTTCTCTGGTCATCAAGTTGTGCCGTGCTACTAGAATCCCTAAAAACCTCAGAGTTGATGGGAAATTGCCATTGAAAGCCTCTTTCCAAGCAAGCAAAATCACAATTGGGAAAAAGCCGGTAGTGATGGTTGAGGATGATGATGAAGCTGACGAGGTGGCTGAGATTGATGCTGTTCCACCACCTCCAAAAACTGATGAGGCGGGCCCATCACAGCTCCGCTGAAGTACCTGCCTGATAGCCCTAGAGCAGGAAATGGCTGGTCTCTGCACTTCTATCACTGACCTGGGTACCAGAGTTGACACTCTGGCCACTCAACAGACCAAGTCGAAGAAAACAATTATGGGATAGCTTCGAGCGCTAGGACGAGCATGTCACCTCGATCCTGGCACCGTCTCTGATCAGGATTGAGCTTCAGGGAAGTCCCCTTACCTTACTCTGCTTATTAATTGTTGACATAGGGACATGCCATATTTTTAAGTGTGGGGTGGGGATGGCTGTTGTTTTAAAAAGATTGTATAACTTTGTATGATGTTGTTTTATTTTTTATTGTTTTTGATATTTTAGGGTCATGTTAGTTAACTTCGACTTGGCCCAAAGACGGACACCTTCGACAGGTCTCTTGAGGGACATTAGTCGAACAAAAAAAATAAAAAAAATACGTAAGGACTCTTCCTGATGACGGATATTTGAGATAGTTTCTTGAGGGAAGTTAGTCTAGAGAAAATACCAAAAAACATTACGTTGTTTTTAGGTAGTGTAGTAACTCCCCCTTGGTTTTTCTTTGGGCCACGGTTCTTTTTCAAGGGTTTAGCTTGAACCGGGTGTAGGTAGGTTTTTTTTTTTTTTTTTTTTTTTTACTTTTTAGTTAGTATTGATGGGCTACAAGCTGAAATAGAAAGAGAAACCCTTGGTGTTAATACACCTGAACACAGTCGACACTAGAGTATAGCGCCTAGTCTCAGTGGTTGACTCTTGATAAAATGCCTTAAATTTGTATGTTTGTAACTGACTTGAACACTCAAAAGAGAGTGTCTTGATTAACCAATCTAGAGTGAGTCATGTTCCATGTGTGTGTGAGCTGTACAATATTCTATGTTTTACATTTGATGCCTAGAACTTGCCCTGTGTGTTCGCAAAGAGAAATAGTAGCTTCATTCAGTCTAAGAAGTGATACAGGCATTTCTTTGTTAAGCCAGATATATAAGTAAATGCACCTAAATGTAATACATTGTAGTTAACCCTGCTGAGCCTATAAGCTTGTTTCTTTGGCAATCACACCGCGAACCTTACCCAGTTGTTTGAATAGACATTTGTTTGAACCCCTTTTACCTCCATGAGCACTTGAATGTCCTTGACATGTGCAAAAGTTAAAGTGTGGCATGGTGGTTTGATTTTTGATTGGAGCTAATGAAATAGAAGAAATGTGCAGTTTCGTAAAAGAAGAAGCGCCACATAAAAAATTGAATAAATGTAGTAGTTAATAAGTGATAGCTTGATATAAATGCACCTAAAGGAATGGGATGTCAAAAATAAAATATGGTGGAACATCTGGTTGACGTAAGAATGAATTGGAAGGTTAATGTGATTGTATTAAAAGTGCTTAGGGAGGTCAGTCACTATATCTAGATATATCCTACCCATCCTGTCACACCTCCTTTTTTACACAACTACCCCGAAGAATAAATGTATAAGGGAGTTTTTCCATTTAAACTGACATTATTCTAAATAGGGTTATTTATTTATTTTTTTGAGTCGCCACTTGGGATAGGATTGGCTTTTGGTGTCCCAAGTCACCGGTTTAATTTAAATCCCAAATCGAGGAAAATTGTCGACTTCCCAATAGGAGTCTGCGAACCAGAAATTCTGAATAAGGAATTCTGTTGACCCGAAGGAAGGTGTTAGGCACCCCCGGATCCCGTGGTTCTAGCACGGTCGCTTAAATTATTATAATTGGCAAAAATCTTATTTTAATACATGTTTTCACTTATGTGCTTTTTAACTTGAAACCGCTTTTATTATTAGTTTTTAAACAGAATTGCAACGTCGTGAAAACGCATCCCGAACCACGTCACACAAATGCACCCGCGGGTTTTGACACATTTCGACTTCGTTGGGATTTGGATTTGGGTCACATAAATGTGCACCCGAGTTTAGGAAGGTAAAATTACTAAAACGCGCCTAAAGCGACTAACGGGTTATTATCTTTGTGGAGGGCCATGCAATTCGCTAAACGGCACGCCCCAATTCTAAGTATTTTAATTAAGTTTTTAATGAGGGCCACGCAATTTATGCATTTTTGTTTGGCGAGGCGCATTTCAATTTATTATTTAAAGGGCTAATCTAAGCGAACTAAGATTTTCTAATCATTCTTGTCTCTAAAGGACTTAATTAATTTGCATTTATAAATTCGGGCCTTGAGTTCAAGTCTGAATTCAAACAAAGGGGAGCACCGTCTTAGTTTGGACCCGCTACCTAACTCGAGAACCTAGATTTATATTTACCAATCAATTCCCCATATTCCTAAGGTAATTTTTAAAGGGATTTTTGGCTTATGACAGCTTTTGGGCCTAAGAATTGGCCCAAACATGAAGGAATCAAGTCGCATAAGCTGGGCAGTCTATGTCCATGAAACAGCCAGGCTTTGGGCTCAAAATGAGCCCAGTTCCAAAATGAGGCAATAAAACGGATGGGCCTTCAGCTGTAGCGTACGCTGGGCCTATATTGATGGTCCAAATGTTTACAACCAAACTAAGCTAATTAATCTAAAATTGTGACTAATGCCCAAATTATGAATCAACACTTAATCTAAAATTGTGATAGGCCTTTAGACTCAAACCAATCCAGTATAGACTAAAACAGAAACTGAAAATCAATACATGAATTCGTGACTATTATAATATTATTATTATATCTAGCAACACATTCGATATGGAGTCCTAAGCATTTGTATTTCCTAATATTGTAGTTCGGGCTGATACTGCCTATGATATTGTAAAATTAACTGTGCTAAATGAGTATTATTGAATATCCTACTTGTACGAAGTGAAGAGAGTGGTCCAATAACTCCAATTAATAACAGTTCAACAGTCCCAATTATACATGTAGAATTAACTCATAACAAACTTAACATTTCATAGGCAGTCTTAGTTATACAGTCCACAATCTGTCTAATTTAATTACAAAACAAGTCTAAACAGCCCTAATTAACACACATAGCCATATCTAATACCAATACACATTTGGTTAAATGAAACTACAACCACATATGAACTAGTAATGAAAGCAAAAATAGATTTATATGGTTGAACTGCTTCATCATTTGGATTTCACAAGTATTCATGTTCATTGAGTGAAACTTCATGCCATTAGGGATTACAATTGTACCTAGAATTGTGCAAAATAAAAGGAAGGAGTCAGCAGCAGATTTGAGTTTGCAACAGGAGCAAGAAGCAAGTTACAACAGCTCAAAGTTAGTCTCAAAGCCCAGGATTAATATGTGAAGAAAGGCCAGCAATCCAAACAACCAGCAAATACACTGAAAAACTTGACTCAAATAACTGAAATTCAACTTGAAATTGACCAAAACCACTTCTGAAGTTTCAACAATTAAGAAATGAGCTATGAGATGAACTTCAACACCTAAAACTCAAAATCAACCTAGAAAATCCGAATGAAACAGTGTTGTTTTTTTTTTAAAGTTTTCTACTGATTTTTGTTTGTTTTTGGTTTTTTGGAAGGGAAGTAAGATCTAGAAGAACAATTGAACTATAGGAATACAGATTCCAACTTCCTTAGGTTTTGAAATTCAAATTTTAACTTCAGAACTTCAGAATGGGATTTTAGAGGGAAGATTAAAAGCTGGAATATTTTTAGGATTTTTCAGAGAGTCTAAACTTGTAAATGAAGGCATTGGAGCTGCCTTTTATAGGCAAGAAATGGGGCAGAATGTTCTGGAAGTATTTTCCTATTCCCCCCTCCCCCCCTTTTATTTTCAGAAATTGGTTATTAGACCCTAATTTTATGACTTGTTACCCAAGTTACTACATTAAAATGCAGAAACTTGCACTAAGGTCCCCTTCTAGAAGGCCCTAGGGTGTTCTTCTACCTATGAAATATCTATACTACCCTTGTTTGGGTTTTGAAATTACTGGTTCTTAACAAACCAGCCCATTTTGGATGCCTAAACTACCTTTGATTGCCCCTAGAGTTACTAACCCAACCAACCCCTTAACTTAGTTAAAAATTCAACTATGATTAATTGAAGGCTAAGTATTCAGCTATATCCAAACCCTAGGCCTAATTAATTTGAAAATGAACACTAAATTGAAAAACAACTAAACTAAACTAAATAAACTAGCACAAATGTTAATTCAATCATACAAAAAAATCAAACAACACCCAAAACAAATTTGAAGCACAATTAAACCAAAAACTAAAAGGAAACAAAATCAGATTGCAAAGCTAATCTACATGTGTATAAACCAAATAACACACTGTTTATTAGAATTTCCAAACAATTACTTGAATAAAAAATAGAGCTGACAGAAAATCTAACTATATTGTAACTCGAAACCATTAGAATTAACTAACATTCAATTAGTCAAGAACAAAAAATCAAAATTAAGCTAAACATGAACCAAATACTGGAATCCACGTTAAATTGAAAGCAAAGCAAACAAGAACATTAAAAAAAAATAAAGAAAAAATAGTTGAAAAACTCACTAATTTCGGCTTCTTGGGCAGACCTTGAATTTCTTTGACATCTCGGATCATAACCGCCTTTAATCATGTATTTTCATGAGAAACACATGATTAAGGACTGTTATAACCCAAAACCAAGAGAAATCCCAAAATAATGGACTTAGGGTTTCTGGCCATTTTTCGATTTGAAATTCGAGGTATTCGGTGGTGATTTGAGAGAAACAGGCCATGGATTTGTGAAGAGAGAGACGAGGAAGTTACATGGTGAAAATTTGGGGCCATTTGGATGAACTAAGGTTTTGGCTGGATTTTAGATTTGATATTCGAGCAAATCGGCTAGGAATTGACGGAAATGGTTTTGGAGATTAGAAAGAGGAGAGTGAGGTGGTTCTATGGTGTATTTTTGGATCGAAAAGGAGCATCGCCGCCGCCGCCAGCGATTTCCGGCCGACGGTATTAGGGCGGAGGGCGGCGGAGATATAGTGGGGGAAGGCGGTGTTATGTAGGCGTTACAGTGAGGGGTTTGTACGAGTAAGAGGGATTATGTTTTAGGGTTAAAGAGATTTTCGGACACTTTTAACTAATGTGAGGAAATAACATGAGCCGTTGGATTACGGAGATGGATGGCTGGGATTGACTGAGCACTCAACTAATTCAAAATGACGTAGTATTTGTCTTATACTACGTTGTTTTGTTGGTCTTGGCAGGCATGGTCATTTGGACAGGGTGGTATGAATTTGGGCCGACTATTTTGGGTATTTTGCCTGGGCTGGGAGGGAATCCGTTTGGACCAGCACTTTTGGTCCAATTTTGGGTAGACCAATTCCTTTCTTCAATTCCTATTCTTTTATTTGATTTTTCCTTGGCTTTTCTTTTGTATTATTTTACTCCTTTCTCTTTTCTTTTTTTTTTTAAATTTTCTAATTTTATTAAAATGCAAAAATTAAAATAAAACCTAATTTATTTTCCAAAATTAAGCTAATTATTTCCTAAAATTTTTTAAGGTCTATTTCGTGACAAATTCAACAATTAACAATTAAAAATGCAAAACTGGACTATTTTTGTTATTTTCTTTATATTTTATTCTAAAACAACTTAAACACTAAATAATCCTAAAATATGAAATCAGATCCTGAATGCAAATGTCAAGCATATTTTTATGAATTAAAACGCACAAATAAAATGCAAACAATTAACAGAAAATAACACAAAATTCACAAAATTATAAAATAATGAAAGAAAATCATTTTGTTTGAATCTTTGGGAGTAATTCACTTAGGGCAAAAATCACGTGCTCACAACTGCCCCTCTTTGCCCGAAAACACGAAGAGTTTTTGTGCAAAGATAAGTGAGCAAATACGAGTGATTTTTGCCCGCTTGAATATCCCGTGTGAAGCAATGTTGAAAACCGTCTGACTGTACCCTGCTTCAAAGGTTGGCTACATATCCTTGGCTAAAAAGGAATCAGGTCAGTGTAGTTCGGGAAGGTTTGGTAGCTGGGACTACCAGGAGCTGTGAATTTCACTGTTGTTGTTGCTGCTACTGCTTCCTGACCTCCTATTACACCAAAATGAAAATCAAAGCCAAGCTAGATATGCCTATCAACTATGAGTTACAAGATTCCTATCTATAATTTTCTTGAAACTTGATCTTGATTCTTAGCTAATTTTGTTGTGGACCCTGATCTGAATCTTGATGCTCGTAAGTTGTAGGTATTTACTTCGTCATGCAGCATTAGGTCAAAATAGGATCACCGGAGCTTGTGACTTCAATCAGGTTTTGAGCGACCCGCACCCTTACTTGCTTCACATTTGAGTTCATTTCTTTTTGTTCTTTTCTTCTTTTCTTGATTCTGGATTGAGACTCATTTCACCGGTCATCTCGCACCCTGTGTCTTGAGATTGACCTGTGTAAGATACCAAAACAAACAAACAAACGAAATTTTTCTACCCCAGTTTTTACTAGGAAAATTTTGAGAGTTAGTTGTGACACATATCTAAGCAATCAAATCAGGATTGTATAGGGAGATCCTCAGTTTTTGGCCGGGATTTGGGAAGAAAAAGCTCCTCGGTTTTTTGGCCGGGAGATCCTCGATTTTTGGCTGGGATTTGGAAAGAAAAAGCTCCTCAGTTTTTTGGCCGGGAGATCCTCGGTTTTGGCCGGGATTTGGAAAGAACAAGCTCCTCGGTTTTTTGGCCGGGAGATCCTCGGTTTTTTGGCCGGGAGATCCTCGGTTTTTTTGGCCGTAATTTGGAAAGGACAAGCTTCTCGGTTTTTTGACTGGGAGATCCTCGATTTTTTGGTCGGGATTTGGAAAGACAAAGCTCCTCGGTTTTTTGGCCGGGAGATCCTCGGTTTTTTGGCCGGGATTTGGAAAGAAAAGGCTCCTCGGTTTTTTGGTCGGGAGATCCTCGATTTTTGGCCGGGATTTGGAAAGAAAAGGCTCCTCGGTTTTTTGGCCGGAAAATTCTCGGTTTTTTGGCTGGGATTTGGAAAGAAAAAGCTCCTATACTACTATGATTTGTTTTTCTTTTGGGATTTTTCGTTTTCATTTTCTTTTCTTCTTTTTCCTTCTTCTTCTTCTTTTCTTCCTCTTATTTTTGTTTTTCCTTTTTATTTAGCAAAACGCATGAAAGAATTTCGGGAAAACTTCCTTTTTGTCGCTTTCCTGCTGGCAAGCTGTTTCAGCGCATATGCATTTCATTTATTTTTGGGAAGCACCTGCTTCTTGCACGATTGCTCTGAATAAGACCTGTTTTCAACAAAGAACAATTTGTTAGTTTTAAATGGTGGTTGGTTTTGTGGCCTTGATCATCCCAATTGCTTGATCCCGGCCCCTTTCTGTTGAGAATTTTGACGCTTGTTGGCCTTGAGGGTGAATCTCTTTCAAACTGACCGGGTTCAACTCTCAGGATTTCATTATGACTCGCCCATGTGGGCTCTGGCCTTTTCACTTTATTCTGCACTTGCCTTTAATTTTCTTTCTTTTTCAATGTCTTTGCTTCGAAAGCATCAACCACTATAGTCAGTCGGGATTGGCCTGATGCACTCGCTTAGGCTGGACATTTTCTTCGACTCTGACCAGGCGGAGCCCTGTGAAGCCGGTCCTGCCACCTTTTCTTTGTAGTAGTTACGGAATCAAATTTAAACCGAAAGGGATTCAAAGAAAAGTATTCAAAAGGCAAGCATATGAGTTTAAAAAGAAGCGTCCCTGTGAGCACGTGATTTTTACCCCAAGTAAAGAATTCCAAAAGTAAAAATAAATAAAAGGGAATTAATTAGGAAAACATCAAAAATGGTAGAACAAATAATGGAAAAATTAAATATAAAAATATAATATGATGAAATAAACAAATAAATTACTTCAGAAAATAATAAAATAAATATAAAATAAAAAATACAAAAATAAAAATAATAAATACAATATATAAAACAAGAGCAAAACTAAAAAACATAAAATTTGGGCCAAATATGATATATATATTCACCAAAACCGGACCAGGCCCAAAAATCTAGCCCAGTCCGCCAAACCCTTCATATAACCAAACGACATCATTTAAGATTAAGAGATCTGGACCGTTGATTCAGCTGATCAACGGATCAGATAAAGCGGTCCTCAATCGTTAGAGCCAGTTGATCTTAGCCGTCCGTCTCACTTGATCAAA
>MU772039.1:13098-35057 GCA_026770625.1 Nicotiana glauca
AATATAATTGGATTTGGTTGTTAATCTCTAGTTGTTCATCTATGTTTTGATTGTGGATTAGTTGAAGGGGCCCTCAATTATCCGTTTCTATTTATTATGTATCTACTTGAGAGAGAGTGCATATTTAAGTGATTGTATGAACAACATCACTCCCAGAGTATAGACAAGAGTCATAACCGAGGGTTTAGGGGTTGGATTAGAGATAACGAAACCCCGAGTGCAATCTAAGTGAACTGTATTGTGAAATTAGCTAGCGTAGCTTGAGAGAGTGCGTCTAGTAGATTATCATAATTACTTGAGAAAGAATTATGATAGCTTGAGCGTTCATGATTGTTAGAGACAACTAAATCGTAGTTATAAGACATATACAACCAAGGAACTTACCAACGGGGAAAACCATTACCTTAGACCTTATTCCTACTGTTTACACATCAAGTTTAGTTAATTTTCAACTGTTAATTACTTTCAATCTTTAGTTGTTAGAAACCATTGTGAATCAAAAAGTTTGGGAAAACAGATTGTGTGAATTTAGTAAATCTGACAGTAGTGATTGATAGGTTAGTTCCCTGTGGTTCGACTCTGGGCAATAATACTCAGATTATATTTGCAACGCCCGCATAGTCTTTTGTGAGACTCAGTTGAGCGTGATCACGCATCTAACCATTTGATCACTTCCTTCTTCACCACCTCTTTCATATTCGGGTTAAGCCTTCGTTGATGTTCTCCGGAAGGTTTGTGCCCTTCTTCCAAGAGAATTTGTGCATAGAAAAGGCTGGGCTGATACCCTTTATGTCTGTCATGGACCAACCAATGGCAGTCTTACATTCCTGTAGTACCTGCTCTACCTGCACATCTAGCAAACCGAATGATATAATAACAGGCAAAGTATCTGAGGTGAGCTAGGAGCGATTTCAGCTCCAGTTTGGGTGGTTCCTCTACCGATGGTTTTGCCGGAGGTGTAGCCCTTTTTTCTAACTCAAAGGACTCGAACTGAGGTTCCCTTTTTCAGAATCCTTGGCCTTCGAGTGTCATGGCCCACTCAGCCAACCCTTCACCATCCATCTCCTCTAAATTTGTCAGTCAAGCCTCTAATAGATCTTTAGCAGTCAGGATCACATCATCTTCGTGCAGGATCACATCCACTGCCTCTACTAGGGAGCAATTAGCATATTCACCGGGTCTCCTCATGGATTGCTGAACGTTGAATATGACTTCTTCATTGTCCAATCTCATTTTTAATTCTCCAGTTTCACAATCGATCAGTGCTCTCCCTGTGGCTAAGAATGGCCACCCTAAAATGAAAGAATGTCCTCTTTCATATTTGGGTTCAGCCTTCGTTGATGTTCTCTGGAAGGTTTGTGCCATTCTTCCAAGAGAATCTTGTGCATACAAAAGGCTGGGCTGATACCCTTTATTTCTGCCATGGTCCAACCAATGGCAGTCTTACATTCCTGTAGTACCTGTAGGAACTGCTCTACCTGCACATCTAGCAACCGGATGATATAATAACCGGCAAAGTAGAATCAGGCCCTAAGAAAACGTATCTGAGGTGAGCTAGGAGCGATTTCAGCTCCAGTTTGGGTGGTTCCTCTACTGATGGTTTTGCCGGAGGTGTAGCCCTTTTTTCTAACTCAAGGGACTCGAACTGAGGTTCCCTTTTTCAGAATCCTTGGCCTTCGAGTGTCATGGCCCACTCAGCCAACCCTTCACCATCCATCTCTAAATTTGTCAGTCAAGCCTCCAATAGATCTTTAGCAGTCAGGGTCATATCATCTTCGTGCAGGATCACATCCACTGCCTCTACTAGGGAGCAATTAGCATATTCACCGGGTCTCCTCATGGATTGCTGAACGTTGAATATGACTTCTTCATTGTTCAATCTCATTTTTAATTCCCCAGTTTCACAATCGATCAGTGCTCTCCCTGTGGCTAAGAATGGCCTCCCTAAAATGATAGGTATCTCCTCATTTACTTGGCAATCCAGAATAACAGAGTCTGCAGGGAACACAAACTTCTCCACTTGTACCAACACATCATCAAGAATTCTGGTCGGCCTTTTTACCATGCGGTCAGCCAGTTGCAAAAGCATCGAAGTCGGTCTAGCTCTGGCAATGCCCAGTTTGGTATATATGGCCAGCGGCATCAAGTTTATGCTGGCTCCTAAGTCACATAATGCCTTTGCAAAGGCATAACTCCCAATAGTGTACAGAATAGTAAAGCTAACTGGGTCACACATCTTTTGATCCATGGGCCTTGTCACTACTGCACTGCATATCTGAGTCAGAGTTACTGTGGATAGGTCCTGAAAATCAAACTTTCGTGACATTAGGTCCTTCATCATCTTTGCATAGCCTGGCATCTCCCTCGAGGCATCCATCAGAGGAATATTCAACTGAATTTGACGCAGCATCTCCATGAATTTCCTGTATTGATCTTCCTTCTATTGTTTTACCAGTCTCTGAGGGAATGGTGCAGGTATCACCCTTTGTGCACTGTTTGCTGGCTTCTCTCCGTTGGGGTTCTGTGGCACAAGAGGTACCACCTGTTGTGCAGCTTGTCCACTCTCTTTAGCTTTACCATTATCATCTTGAACCTGTCCAACCACCACTTCAGTAAGTTCTGCTGGTTCATCTACCTCTAATGTAACTGGAGTGGCTGGCGTAGTCTCTTTGCTGGCTTGTGCAACTTTCTGTTCTTTGTCTAAATCTCTCCCATTCCAGAGACTTATTACCATCAGCTGATTCGGGTTTTGCTCCTCGGGGTTAATGTTTGTGTCTGCTGGCAATGTTCCTTGGGGGCGGTTGTTTAAAGCCATAGACAGCTGCCCCAACTGAGTTTCAATGTTCTTTATTGCTGAATCATGCACTGCCAATTTTTCCTGCATCTTACCATTTGTTCCAATGAGTTGTTGAAGCATACCCCTGATCTCTACCATGTTGTTATCTTGTTGCTGAGGAGGTGGTTGATATGTCAACTGTTGCTGGTTCTGCTATGGATAGCCCTGTTGTCTCTGGTATGGCACCATTTGGCCTTGGGGTTGTATACCTCCAGGCTGTGGCATGTTTGGTCTGTATTGCTGATTTGGTGCCGGTCTCCACTGCTGTCCTCCTTGTCTCTGAACCCCAAAGTTGTTGACATAATTCATATCTTCTCTTAACCCTTGGTTGTCACCTTCTCTACTCCATGAACACACATAAGACTATTAACCCAGGATATACACAGTCCTCTATTTGTTGTGTCAACAATATGCACTTGCTTTGTACCCATCTCATCAATCTTCTTTGTCAATATACTCGTCTGAGTCATGAGTGTGGCTATCTTCTCTACATGCGAATTATTTGGGTCAAGAGGAACTGAATGCACTATGGGTGCCAGTGTTGTACCTCTCGTCATCCACCCCGAATTCTGGGACATCTTGCTAAGAAGGACTGTGCACTCGGTGAATGTCTTACTCAAAAATGCACCTCCAGCTGAAGCATCTACATTGGCCTTTAGATTGTCAGCCAACCCTGTGTAGAACCTCTGGCCAAGCATTTGGTCTGGAATACCATAGTGAGGACACTTCACTAGCATCCCTTTGAATCTTTCCCAAGTTTCCTGCAAGGTCTCAGTCGGCTGCTGCTTGTACTGCAATATTTCATCAATCTGCCTTGCAGTCTTATTGGGCGGGTAGAACTTATTCAGGAACTGCTTGACTAATTCCTCCCAGGTGACAATGGGATTTATAGGGAGCGAATTCAACCAAGTCTGAGTTTCCCCAGTCACAGAGAACGAGAACAGTAACAGCTTGATAGCTTCTGGGGTCACATTTGGCTGCCTTTGGGTCACACAAATCGATAGAAAATTTTTCAAGTGTTGCTGAGGGTCTTCAATGTGTGACCCAGAGAACAATCACTTATTCTGCAGAAGATGCAACATGTTGTTGGTGATCTGGAATATCTCCGCTTGAATTGGGGGCACAGCTATGGCAGTAGCCAGGTTGTCGGCTGTCGATTGTGCCCAATCATAAAGTGCAGCTTCCGGCAGGTAGGCTGGCCAATCCCAAGTTGGAGCATAAAGTCGACACTCAAGGGAGTATGGACCCACCCAAAACCCTCCTACCACTTAAATACCAAACTCGTGACGTGTGTCTACCACACAATCTTTAAACCAAAGTCCCAGGGCCATCTAACAAATTTAATCTTAAATTGCTAAATCAAAGAATCAAAAGCAAAAGAAAGAAATGCTGATTTTAGCAAAACGCAAGACACTAAGAGGTTTGCTCTGTAGACAAAATCGAGCTGATTTCTGTTGACTTTCAGCAGACCAAGTGACTTCTTTTGAATCTAAATAGACTCTCTTATTCTGACAAGTCCCCTCAAACTCAAAGTGGGAAAACAAACCTGAGTTTGCTTATTTTGAATACATAGAAAATCAATGCTGAAACTTCGCTAGAATAGTACGCAATCACCAAAAAGAAAAACGATGTTGGAATTCTTTGCTCCAGAAAGTTGTTTGTAACTGTACAGCGAAAAAAAAGTGCTACTTGCACTACTCATTGAGAGAGATCTGTTCTGACAGAACATAGCATAATTCGAACTGGCAAAATAGTTACAAGAAATTCAAGGTTTAGAGGAAGCCGATCGTCATGTAGAAAGTCGTAATGGCTATCTCGGTAGAGATGAACAGTGCTTGAACGATCTTAGAGAGCAAAGCGGTGTCTGCACAATTGCCAGAGAGGAGCAGTGCATAAATGGTTGCCGGAGAGATGAGTAGTGGCACCCGTTGCTGGAGAGAGGAGAAGTGCCAGAAACCAAAAGGAAGAAATGAAAAGAAAAAAAAATTGGCTAGACGAGCAACACATATTGTACCAGCAGGTAGTGGAAGCTGTGTGAGTCTTTACCAAGAAGAGTAGAAGCTGTGACACCATGTGATTTTAGAAGAAACTTCTCATTGACTTGATTAAGTAACAATGTCCAAGAGATGCTCTTACATAGGAGCATAAGCTATGAACAATATGGTAGGTATTCCTTTTCAATTTTGGTAAGGTTAAAGTAAATGTTCTATCGAGTACTAAATACAGAGTACTCTAAGGTGTCTTATAGAGTATTTCATAAGATATTTTTAATTCAAATATAAAGATTCTAGACACATTTTCTCTATATTCTAACACTAAGTACATTACGAAAAAAATTCACAAAAGAGATACCCCTTTCCACCATTTCCACCTACTTTTGGCTAGAAACATCATTAACTTTATTCGCCTCCCCTTACTCTTCTCCTTTCTTTTCTTCCTCTAAGATACTAAAAAAAAATCATTTCTCCTATGCCTCTGTTTCTCTCCAGTGCTTTCGCTCAAAACATCTGGAAGGGCTGAAATTTTGTGACAAGCCCTTTTTGGATCCATAGAATTAGTGGCTTGGAAGCAACATGAAATAAAAAGAAACAAAATAATAGATGAGCAAAACGATACCTGTGGAATCACAATTGCTAGATTCAGAACACCCATTGACAGCCCTGCAAGGTTGAAAGCAGTAATTGAACCATTACTTTCTATTTGATACATGGATAAGCTAAAGAGACATAATTCGACCTACCTTGTCCAAGCCCTAGAGCTTCAATCCTAGAGGATACCAAAGCATATGGAACACTGTATGTTATCTGCAAAGAATTAGTTTGGAGAAAAAAACAATCAGAGCCTGAACGAAGTTCTCTCCAAGCCAACATAAATATAGTGCTTATGCTAAAGCCTTCTGTAATAGTTACCTCCCTCTAATACCCTTCCATATCATGTTACAGTTGATAGGCTTCAAGATTCAGTCAGTTACACAATAATATCATATCAGCTTATAGAAGTTTGAAAAGCAACAGATTTCAACTGTCATCAGCTTGCAGTATTGTCTACTCGAAAGAAAAAGAGCGAAAGCGAGCAAGCTGTCAACTGACTGACAAAATCTGACATTGTTTCAGAAGACAAAAGGGAAGGAAGAGATAGTTTCCAAATTTTCAGAAGAAATAAAATATCTTCTCTTGAGCCCATAAACTGCTTATTAAACGACCTACTTATTTCCCTGGCCCTTAACTCTTTATAATAAAACAATGTAAAAGTTTTAAATTTCCTTTCAGTTCTCCATCATTTTCCATCTTATTTTCTTTCTTCCCCTAGTTTCAAACAGAGGCATTGAGTAGAAAAGAAAAGACAGATAGCAATTGGTTGTCCATAACTAATCAGGAGAAAGGAGATAACTTGCAGTTTAGAGGTGTCTAATCTTTCCATTCTCCAACATATACATGTTGGTGCATAAGAATTTAAGGATACAACTTGAAGTAACTTACTGCCAGTGGGATCCCAAGAATAGCAAATACTACTAGTGCAGCGATAACAATGCCATCTGGGGGAAGATCCAGACCGATGTCCATGTTATTCCGAACAACACTAATTATAAGCATTGCTATAAAGCAGAGACACATGACTATGTTTGAAACTCCCCATGTGAAACCAGCCCCCCATTTCCGACAGAGCTTCTCCATGAAAACTGATGTTATTCCAAGGAGCACTGAGTTCAACATTAGACCCAATGCACCCATTCTAACTCCAGTACTATAGTTCTTTCCATCATTTGGCTCACCACCATAAATCTCTCTTCCAAACCAGTCAGTATCGAACAACAAAAATGGAAACCATCCTATCCAAGTCAGAGCAGTGACAAGCAGGATCACCCAAACTGAAACTGGGAAGAACTTGAAAGTTCCAAATAATTCCCAGAGAAAAGCTTCTTCTTGACTATGGCTTGATTCTCCAATCTCTTCGGTAGTATGAGGGGCAACCTGACTGGGACTTAGAGGCTGCTCATTGGCTGCAGATATGCTGATATATGTAGTGCTTGCAATAAAAATAATGTCAATAACAAAAGCAGCCTTGAGATTGGCACAGTTGACAGTGCATGCAGAACTGAGGGTGAAAGGAAAGATCTTGTACCAGCCACTGTAAGATCCAGTGGCATAGCCAAGGATGTTACCAATAGCCATAAACAAGGAGAAGTATGCATTTGCTACTCGAGTTCTTCTGTGATCCTTTCCTACCATGCATAGAGATCATACGAAAGGTGTCACAACTTTTAAGACAACTTCCCGAAGTAATAAATAGTTACAGATTGAGAATACCCTGTCGTTAATGTAAGTTGGTGTCTTTTTTTTATAAGAGACAATACATGTTGGTTTCTTATCAAAAAATTAAGTTGGTGTCTCACAAAAGATTCTACCAAGCATTTCATATTCTTTGCCGTATTAATGATGCTCTAACTTCATATATTTCTACTTTAATCCAAGAAGCCCTCTGCCTCAAATCTGATAACTATAACTGAACAATGCCACCATTTTCATCGATTTCTCTATTTTTTATGCATATAATGCTCTCCCCCAAATGGGAAGTGCGGCCGAAAAATGAAATGACCATATAGAAAGGACATATTACTAGCTCCTTAGTAACAAAGTACGCCGCAAGCCCAAACAAGTTGGGGTAGGCAATATGAATCTGAAGTCTGAACATGTCGTACCACTTAAGCTCATCTACCATGAAAACATAATTAATGAACTAAATAAGCAAATGTTTATTCTTAAAGAAATTAGAAAACTGAAGTAGGATTCTGAAAAGCCAAAGCTTGTAGACTATGATATATATTTCCTACATAAGAGATTTAATTTGGATTTTTGCTTTTTATTATAAGGTAGATAACAGATTAAATATGGATCTTATAATAGTCGTCTCATTTTTAATTAAAAGAGAGAAACATAAGTATAATGTCTACTAAAAAGGAAAATATACTAAAAAGTAAAGGGAACAAATTGCAAGACAATTGTGACAACATTAATAATCTCTCCGATCTAGTTTGTATGAACCTTTTCGCTTTCTGAGAGTCAATTTAACTAATATTTGAAGCTAAATTATACTCCCTCTGTTTCAATTTAGATTAGGTTGTTTGACTCAGTACGGAGTTTAAGAAAAGAAGAAATTTTTTAAAACTTGTGGTATTAAAAGCTTAAGGGGTAAAAGTTTTGTGGGACTATGACATTTATGTGGTTACAAAAACTTCTAATTAAGGGTAAAATAGGTAAAATGAAGAGTTTAAAGTTGAATTATTTCTAAATTTAGAAATGTATCATTTATTTTGGAACAAACTAAAAAGGAAAGTACCTCATCTAATTTGAAACGGAGGGAGTATTATATTAACTCAATATTTAAATATTAAACTTTAGATATTCAAAAATTATCCGAAAAATAGTACACTAAGTTACCGTTCTTCTCATGTCAATATGACGAAAAATAAATTTTCAAAATGTTGGTCAAAGTTTACATAGTTGAATCTCGAAAAGTGAAAAAGTTCACATAAACTGAAACGGATGGAGTATTAAAAAATAAAAACAATGCAAACTATACTCCCAAGGAGATAAAATTACCAAGTGATTTTTCCTATCTGCCTAAGATTTAGAGGACCGAGTTACCTATTACGTGTGCTGGTGGACCGTGGGAAGTAGCAGGTACCCGGAATAGTAGAGGTGCGCTCAATGGGCACCACTGTCATTAAAAATAAAAACTATACATCTTATCGATGAATAATTTGCTCATCAGCCCATTGATCAGCCAATCGTATATGTAGTATATTGTGGGTCTGCCCCGCTACATAGGAGAAGGAGCAGCATTGTCCACTGCACTAAATACGAGTTCTAGCACTATAACTTTACACGTACAAGTAGGAAAAAGTATCCATTGCGTTGCCATGAATGATTGTCGATTTCTCCCAGAAGAAAAGATTATTCCATTGAAAGAAACAGAGAATCTACCCACAAAAATGGAAAAATAAAAAAAGGAAGACTACCAAATATATGAATCAAAATGACAAAATTATAAATTCAAAGATCAAATGCAGATAAAGAAGCATAGTAGAAAATGCAATAGCAGAAAAATCCACCACAAGCACGTGCTTAAAAAAATCCTAGTGATAGTTAAAATTGAAAGGAGAGCTTACTAGTAAGATCAGCAAGAAGAGCACGGCAAGGTCCTTGAGTCAAATTATTAGCAACATCAAGCAGCCAAAACCCTACTATAAAAGCTGCTATAGCCCGCACTTTTGTCTCACCCCTATCGCCGAACAACCAACCAATATCAGCTGAGAAACCGATGATCAACACAGCAATCATGATCGACACAGCTCCGGCAACAATAAACGGCCGCCGGCGACCGAACCGACTGGTACACCGGTCACTCATGTGTCCAACCAAAGGCTGAACCAGCAAGCCCGAAAGCGGCCCGCACAGCCATATTATGCTAGCCCATGCATGAGGAATTCCGAGCTCTTGCACGTATGGTGTGAGTAGTGACAGTTGTAAAGCCCACCCGAATTGTATCCCGCCGGCTACTGATGCCACTCGGAGTAGTAGCCTCAACGGCACTCTGGCCCGGCCCGGTTCTCGGCTCGGCCCGCGGTTATGTCGCGTTCTGTGTCCTCTATGACCTTCCGGCATCGTGGAAGCATCTGTTTTTCCACGTATACATGTACGTTATATATACGTGTCAAGTGTGTGCGTGTGTGTGAGAGAGAGATAAATGGGGGAAAGAAAGGTGGTGGAATTGGTGTTGAAAATGGATTTGGGCGATCATAAGAAAATGCCCTTGTAGAATAAGAAAATTACATGATATGTTGGGAAGGGGTTGAGATAAATATGGATCCCAGCTTGCCGAAAAGCTGGTGATTGGACTTGTTATTGTGGAAACTGGAATGGGGACTTTTCTTACGTCTATGAACTGCTATCATGTGTTACTTTGCTTAGTAAAATCAAAGAATTATTTATCTTCATGAAGTTATCCAGATAAGCGACAAGCGAACCAGATTTAACATATTGGGTCGGAGAAATATATTGTTTTTTTCATTTAATTTACTTTCCAAAATTTTTGTATTTTGTTTTACACTGTTTTCAATCAAACATGAGCCTTTAAAATCACAACGTAATTACTATCTTAGCTCTATGATTTTGTCGCCATGCAATGGGGTCAAAGTGAGTCTAAGAAATTATGCCATAAAGAGTGATCATATATAACACCAAAAAGGAAATAATATATATATACACGTGCTATTTCTTTTGACACGCTAAAATTACGAACACCTACATTTAAAGTGTTCTTTCTTTGATATTTTCTCCTGTTTTATGTGCATGGCTCTACAATTATTAGGTGAGGTTCTTCTTTTTTTCCTATATTTATTTTTCAATATTTTCTGATTATCAGTGTTATTTATATTTAAGATGGTCTTCTTATTATGTTTTGAATCTTCCATCGAAGATTTAGGTTGTTTTCGCGTAAGTCCCCTCAAGATTTCCTATAAGTGTAAGGCCTTAAAGCACTCTCATAAGTCGCTTAAGTGATGCCTTGCCTTTCACAGGAGATTATGGACTAGAACCAACTTAGATGATCATGATATTAAATGTAGGGTGTGTATTGGAAGTGTTTTAGGGTCTAAAGAGAGCCCTAAAACTAAGCCTAGTTGGGAACTATACAATGGGCTAATTTTTGAATGAATTCCCGCAAGACCCGACTTCAAATGAGTACAACTCCAAACTATAAGAGTTTACGTGATGATATACCTATCAATTAAAATCTCTTTGAGTCTAGTTCCAATGCATCAAACTGTTTGTCGTTTGGATATTTCTACAAAAAGTTATGGCTATTTTACCGGACAGTGTCCCAACTACGCGCTGAGATTTGTCAGGTGCATGGCATCGAATAAAAATAAGGATTTTCTGTCTTGTATGCGCGCCCAGTTGTGCGTTCACTTGCTCGGGTGCGTGGAAGAGCACATGGGAACCCTATAAATACCACCAAGGTTAGGGAGAGAGCGGCTAACTCATTTCTTTGAGTTAGGGCTTGCTCTAACAAAGGGAATCCATCCTATACATCCCTTCCATGAACCAAGAAAATATTTTTGGAGTATTTTGAGTCAATTACTACTCCTAAATACTTGTATTAACAAGGATTAATCTTGAAAATCCAAGATTCCATTCAAATTCTCAAATTGGTCAAGACCACCACAAGTTGGGATTTTCAAGAGTTTTACTAAAAGAGGTATGTCTACAATCTCTAACTTATTTATGTATGAAATATGTGTTAGGACTTATGAGATAGTGATTGGAAGTCGTGAGTGTCTAACCTAGGTTGTTATAAAGATTTTTGAAATGGTTTAATTGATGACATTGATTGGTTAAGAGTGAATTGTTGGGCATGCATGTGCTAGTGGAAGTTGTGGTTGGCCTAAAAATGATTGTAAGGTGGGTCATCGGTGTGGGAGGTGGTTGTAAACGACCCGACCAATAATTTTGATTATTTGCATTCCGTTCAGCTATTTGAAGTCTTGAGTAGCTTCGTATAATGTGTCATGACTTGTGTGAATTGTCAATTTGGATTTTTAGGTGATTTAAAAGAATGATTCTCAACTAGGAAGCTTTAAGTTGGAAGAGTTGACCAAGTTTGACTTTTGTATATTTGACCCCAGATCAGAGATTTGATGGTTTCTTAGGTTCGGATAGTGATTTTGGACTTGGGTGTATATCTGAAATTGTATTTTGATGTTTCAAGAAGGTTTCGGCACTAATTGGCAAAAATTGGCAATTTAAAAGTTTAGAGTGTTTATAAGTTTGACCGAGAGATGACTTTGATGATATCAGGTTTGGATTATGATTACAGGAATTGGAATAGCTTTATTATGTCATTTGGGACCTGTGTGCAAAATTTAGGGTCATTCCTAGTTGGTTTGATATGGTTAGACACGAGTTTTGGAAGTTAAAAGTTCAAAGTTCATTAAGTTCGATTTGAGGTGTGATTCATGATTTTGATGTTGTTATGTACTATTTGAGGTCTCGAGTAGGTCCATGTTATGGGACTTGTTGGTATGTTCGGACGGAGTCCCGAGGGGGTCGGGTGTATTTCAGATTGATTTCAGGCCATTTTTCTTCATATTTTCATTGCTAGTTTCTAACGGTGTCTAAAGCCTCAATTGTTTTACGCGACCGCGGAGATGAAGACGCGATCGCGTAAGGTAAAATTTGGAGCTGGGATTTTCTGCTTCACATCCACGAAGTATAGACCGCGTTCGTGAAGTTAAGGGAATTGGAGCACTGCATTCACGGAAAAAAAATCATGATCATGATCGCGTAGTGTTGAGACAGGGAGCGGAGCTGGTGATTTCTCTTCCGCGTTCGCGTGGCTCAGTCCGCGTTCGCGTGGCTCAGTCCGCGTTCGCGTGTGTCGGTCCACGTTCGCGTGTGTCAGCCCATATACGGAATAAATTTGATCATTAGAATTTTCTTATTACTTGTTTAGAGTTAACTGATGAACTTAGAGAATAAAGAAAAGTGAAATTTCTGATTTTTATACTTATGTTAAAATTGATAATATGTGTTTTGCGTAATATAATATATGTTTTGGTATGATATCGGTATTTTAATATTTTATTTTAAAATACCAAAATACCATATCTAATATCATTTTTTTAAACTTAAACCAAATATTATACCAAATACAAAAAAATTCGATTTCGACACAGTAATTTGGCAATTGATAAAGTTTTTTCAAATGCTAGATTTTATTTTAGTTTGGTGAAGAACAATACTCCTATTTTATTTACATTGAAGAAATAGAATAAAATATTTTCTTAATTTCCGAATATATCAAGTTAAATTCGTCAGAGGTCTAGCTTAGTTTCTTCCCAGCAATTCACCCACTATCAAAAGTTAGTATTGTTTATCCCAAAAATGAGTAACAATTAAATTTGTACGCGATTTAAAGGATATGTGATTTAATTCAATACGAATAATCAAGAACAACAAGTAAATGAGTTAAAGACAAAATAAATGATCAAACCAATCGTAACGTAATGACCAAGCCTGATCATAGATTGGACAGTAGAATTCATTATTGATTGGAACCTCGATTCAAGCTCGGTCGCGAGTGAAGAAAAGAACAAATGAATAATGCCTTGAACAATAGCTAGAAGACAAAAGTAAACTTTTACTGCTTTGAGTTGTCTATTACAATGTTCCAGAAAAAAGAAAACCTCCCCTTCATATAGTAGGGGAATTTCAGTTCTATTACAAGTCTAAAAAAGATAAAAATCTTCTTTTTCTGGTAATTATTGATTGATAGTTGATATTGAATGGGATTCATACCGTAATATTCGGTTGCGGGCGAATATTACGGCTTCCTTCTCTTCATGCATAAACTCTCACCGCGTCCCATGAGGTCCAAAAGCTATACTTGGCCTGAGCCCGTAATTTCATGGTGTCTGATTTCAGGTTCATCATTCATTCCTCCAAGGTTTCGATACGAGGAGCTCTTGGCTTCTATTATAATCACTTCGGGTCGTGCTTACCCTTCGCTCCTTCATCGAGAAATCGGGGAAAGCTATCCCCCCCCCCCCCATTTTATCTGTATACAGATAGTCCCCTCATTTTTTTGAGAGTAGATTTATTGAAGCAATGGGAAGAGATAAATTTACCCCGGTTCCTTCTTTCGTACGCTACAACCGAGTTGATAGGTCAGCAAACTGTCCTATCAGTCACGTCGTTCTGACTTCGGATACGTGTCAGCCACTTGTTGACCGTCCTCGAATGCGAAACGGTAGGCATTGATTATCCTTTCTGTAAAAGGTTCGCCCCCCTTTTCCTTTTTTTACTTTCCGATTCCAGAGCTCCTCGAATTCTTCACTTATTTCAAACCCCTTCAAACTTTCATCCATTGTTTTCAAGATATTCATATTTTTACCTTCAAAAGTTCATACTCCCTCTTCAAATCTTTAAGTCAAACCTTCATCTATATCTTCAAATCTTCATCCTCATCTTCAAACCTTCATCTTTACCTTCAAACCTTCATATTTTTCAGAATCCGATGGCAAAACTTTAAAATCTGTGCCCCAGCAGACCTCCCCTTCAACTTCCAACTCAGCCACGGGTGTCGAGGTAACTGTTCCTAAAGTGACCCCGATGCCCCCCCCCCCTCCCCTGAAGATCTTCATCCTCGGGGGATGTTCTATTAAAAATGACTTCAAAGTTGAGAAGGCCTCCAGTCAACAGGACCAAGGAGAGAGAGTACGGAGATACATATGCGCCATTATTGAGGAAACACTCCCCACAATTTGGGTGGACTGCAACTAGGAGGGCAAGGAAGTGGCCGTCCTGGGGCCCAACAAAAATATCACTACTCACGTGGAGCGGTATATAAGTATTTACACTTAACCCTTCATGCAAAAGGTACGAGGTCTTCCTTAAATAAATTCATCCATCCTTTTGGAGGATCGTAATCCTCTTCATCCACTTTTCAACAACACTGAAGCACCTCACTTCACCCTCGACCACCTGCTTCGTCTCTACAATTCCCAAGTCTTCTAATGGGGGTTGATAAAGTTCGTTCATCTAGCAATCAAAGTTCCATTCTCTAGCATCGATGAAGATCGAGAATGGGGTTGGCATGGGAGGTTCGTTCTGGTGAAAATCGAAGATCTCATTCCCTCTAATTCTTAACGTTCCCTGAAAAGTGAAACTCATCTCGTAAGTTTTGTCACTTCCTTGAGTACTTGGCATGCCTTTTATCATTTTTATAATTGTCTGTGTCTACGGTTGTGCAGCAGTCGCCCAAGTTCTCAATGCAGTCCCACAGCTCAAGGAGTGGATCGAGGGGATCTGCAAATAAATGTCTTACTTCGAGCGCGAATGACGCATGCTTTCAAATGGGCAGTTGGGAGGCCCGTTCCCATAGTGAGTCCTCCTCCCGTAAAATTCCATTTCCACACTTAACTTCCATTTCTGCTAAGTCTTTTTCCCCTTCACAAGTTTGTCCAAGACCACCGAGCTTCGGCCATTGGATGGGGAGAAGGCCCTACCATTACTTGTTGACTCCGCTTCGAGGCAGCCTGGAGCTGCTGCAAAGGAGGAGATAAAGAAGAAAAAGAGGAAATCTTATGGCTCCCCTGAGGCCAAGGTGTAGAAAAAGAGGATAGTTGTCCGGGTCCGGAAAAGCAATAAAAAGAGTACCAAAGCCAGGGTACTGGACCCCGATTCCCTCTTTCGGCTCAGGGATTACCCTAAGGACGATAATCTGGATTTTATTGCTCATGGGTCAACCATTGACGATGGTGAACAGGTGGCACCCAGGGAAAGTGGTCGGGAAGCCGATTCCCCTTTGGCTCGGGAGCTGGAAGGAGAATCAGAGGCCACGATCTCCCGAGAAACCGCCCCCGTGCAGAAGTAAGTAGCCGATGTCATCGACATCGCATAGTCGCTGTCTCACATAGAGTCTATGTTCGACGAGGCTCAAGCTGGCAAAAAGAAATCAGATAATACGGCACAGGGCGTAGACGACCCCTTCAAAATGTTTTTCAATAGCATGGACATGGGCGCATTCGAGGATTACTCCGAGCTTGTCACCTAGAGGTTCCAAAAAAGAACGTGCCTTCGGGATCATGCAAGTCGAGCGCGAGCCTGAAGCTGGTGAGGCAGTTCTCTGCTCCGAGTGCGGATCCCGACCGTAAAAGAATAGCCATGCTTACTATCCCAACGAACACCGGATACTATCCGCTCCGGTAGGTCTGGCTAGCTATCTTTTGTGCTTGGTGACTGAGGAGGACCAGGAAAAAAATGAACAAAGTAGGCACATCGAGCCTTTTCAACGAGGCACAACATACACTGAACCAGGTAAGCTTCATATTCCTTGTATCCTTTGCGAATCTTGCTTAGTTTTAGCATGTTATAACAATCTTATAGTTTTATTTTTCAGGCTTAGGTGCTCCACCACGAAAGCTTCCTTCGATCTCGAATGGAAGTCAGCCAGCTCGAGTTCGAGCTCAAAGATCATGTCCGGAAGAAGGACATGTATAGGGTCTCAGTGAACTATAAGATGAGGCCTCCTTCAGTAACTGTTTACCCCCAAAATGAGTAACAATTAAATTTTTATGGGATACGTGGTTTAATTCAATACGAATAATTAAGAACAACAAGTAGATGAGTTAAAAGACAAAATAAATGATCAAACCAATCGCAATGTAATGACCAAGCCTGATCTTAGATTGAACATTAGAATTCATCCTCAATTGGACCATCGATTCAAAGTCGGTCGCGAGTGAAGAAAAGAACAAATGAATAATGCCTTGAACAATAGCTAGAAGACAAAAGCAAACTTTTATTGCTTCGAGTTGCTTGTTACAATGTGCCAGAACAAAGAAAACCTTCCCCTTTATATAGTAAGGGAATTTCAGTCCTAGTACTAGTCTAAAAAAGTAAAAATCTTTTTCTTTTCTGGTAAATGTGACCGACAGTTGATATTGAATGGGATTCGTGCCGTAATATTCGGTTGAGGGCGAATATTATGGCTTCCTGCTCGTCATGCATAATTGTTCACTGCCTCCCCTGAAGTTCAGAAGCTATACTTGGCCCGGACCCATAATTTCACTGTGTTTGATCTCAGTTGTGTCACTCATTTCTCACGGGTTTCGATACGAGTAGCTCCTGACTTTGATTTTAATCATTTCGAGCCGTGCTTACCTTTTGTTCCTTTTTCGGGAAAATCAGGGAAAGCTATTTCCCGATTTTACCCTTACACAAGTATAATGCATATTCATGTGTACGTGTTAACTAGGAGTATTGCATTAGAAGAATAGAAAATATGCTAGTATCAGATAAGAACATTAGACAATAAGAAAATAAAAGAATTCCAAGGAAGTAGCCAACCTTCAATGTCTAAAGTCTAACGATGGATAGGAAAGATTTGGAAGCAAATAGTAGCAGATAAGTACAGCCAGGTCACTACCTTTTAGTTTTTGAACCACACTTTATATTTGTCATTTTTTGGCGGCGGAAACTAGAAACCTTGACTCCTAGATTACGTGTTCAATCATCTTTCTTCTTGCTCTGTCCATCAATCTTCAAAATTTCTATAAATCATTTCCTACCTCGATTTTCCCTTCTATCAGATTCTCACTGTCACTTTATAATTTCCTCTTTATTATATTTTGAAATTACGCGGGAAGAGATTTATCTTGGTGTCTTCTGCTAATATGATTCAAAGGGCTGCATGCTTTCGCAGATTGTTTAAATCTTCAGCTTTGCCTTCAAAGGTCTGTCATTTGATTCAAGAAACCATCTTTTGTCTTTCTGTTTATTGAGTGTGTTAAAAAAGTGTTAAATTTAAAGTAGATAAAAAAGAAATGTTTCATATAAAGTGTTGAGACAGTTATAACATTTTGATGCATTTAAAAAAAAAAATACTATGGTCTGATCCAAAATCTAATAATATAACACTATGTTAAAAGTGTCATTGGAGTGATTAGCTTTACTCGTTTCAGAGCCGTTGGACTTAGGTAGGTCAGAAAAAAAATGAAAGATTCATATATTCATGTCAGAAAATGTGACCACAAAAGAATCTCGAGTTCGAGCTTTGGGTGTGGAAAAATCCTTAGTAGGGAGCGCTTCCCCCGAATGCGCGAATCCGGATATAGTTGGGCTCTGATGCGGGTACGGACTCCGGGTGGAAAACCAAAAAAAATGGCAGAAAATGTGAACCTTATGTCCAATCAACTCATCAGAGACCTCTGCTTGTGTTTGTAGGTTGAATTTAGATACTACACGGCCCAGGCGGCAACTTCTTTACGACCTTCTGTTTACAGGTACATTGCATTTCATATGGTCGGAAAATTACTCATACTTGTATTCGTATTGGAAATTTGGAGCCAAGATAGGCCTTGTCTAATATTGGGACTTGGTCACTTTACAAATTATCAGTGATGATGAGATTGCTGATGTCGATTGGGACAATCTTGGATTCGGCTTAATGCCAACTGATTTTATGTATGTGACAAAAAGCACTGAAGATGGACATTTCGAACAAGGCCAACTTAATCGCTATGAGAATTTCCAATTGAGCCCCTCTGCTGGTGTCTTAAATTATGGACAAGTAATTCTTCAATCTGAAATCTATTTTACAAAATTGTGAAATCTACTTTACAAAATTGTGTCATTCAAACAGGGTCTGTTTGAAGGAACAAAAGCCTATAAAAGAGATAATGGACGCCTGTTTCTATTCCGTCCTCATCTGAATGCAATCAGAATGCAGATTGGAGCTGAAAGAATGTGTATGCCCTGTCCTTCCACAGATCAATTCGTCGACGCTGTGAAACAAATTGCTCTAGCTAACAAGCGATGGGTAATCATTTTTTTAAATCATTCAATCATATGCTTATTAATTAATTGCCAACAGCAATTTTTGTATTGAACAAGAGCAGGTTCCTCCTCCTGGAAAAGGATCTCTATATATTAGGCCACTGCTTTTTGGAAGTGGACCTGTACTCGGATTGGCTCCAGCACCCGAGTACACTTTCCTTGTCTATGCTTCCCCTGTGGGAAACTATTTCAAGGTTGACATTTTATTTTTCTTTTATATCTCTGTACCTACTTGAACAAAGAAAAAGGTCATCGCTCAAGCGCTAGGATCTTATGAAACAGGAAGGAACAGCACCATTGAAGTTGATTGTCGAGGAAGATTTTCATCGTGCCTCACGTGGTGGAGCTGGTGGAGTCAAAACCATTACTAACTATGCTCCTGTAAGCTGTCCATGTTCTTAATTATTTCAAATAAAATTTACTAGTACTAAATACTGTCATCAGATTTCATGTAAGTAGACTAGAAAAGGTTCATTTCGGATCGTGCAGGTTTTACAAGCCATAAGGAATGCAAGGGGGAGAGGATTTTCTGATGTATTGTACCTTGATTCTGTAAATAAGAGATACATTGAAGAGGTCTCTTCCTGTAACATTTTCCTTGTGAAGGTACTTTCATATTCCAACTTCTATTACACTGTTTTTCCACACAATAGAAAATCAACTTACGTCCCGGGAAAGGGCAGGACCACAAGGCTCTATTGTACGCAGCCTTACCTTACATTTTTGTAAGAGGCTGTTTCGACTCGTGACTTCCTGGTCACATGCCAGCAACTTTACTAGTTATATAAAACTGATTTTAAATGTTTTAACCTTCTCAGGGAAAAGTGATTTCAACTCCAGTAGCATTTGGAACCATTCTTGAAGGAGTGACAAGAAAAAGCATCATGGACATTGCAACTGATCTTGGATACCAGGTACTGTCCACTTGTTACTCCATGATAGATAAGGGTGTACATGGACCGGGTTGGTTCGGTTTTTATCAAAACCAAACCAAACCAACTATATCGGTTTTAATTGGTTCGGTTTTATTGGGTTTTTCGGGTTTTCGGGTTTTTTGTTACTTACATATTATTTCAATCTTACTTTGTTAAATATTTGATACGTATACATCTATTTAGTAAAAATATAAAAAGATGACAAACATTTTATCAATTAAAATATTGTTATGCGAGAATTCCATTAGTTAACACATAATAATTATTTTTTTAGTTGTCTGACAATAATTTTTTATTGATATACACTTTCAGGTTATCCGAATTTAGTAATTAAACATAAAAATCAATATGATACATAAATATTAATAACCACTTCACATTCGAAAAAGATATAAGAATTTAATACATCTTAACATATGATATGAATATGTAAGAACAAAGAAATAGACGTATTTCAGTAACACTTGATAAGAAATTGATCATACAAACAATTATTTAAGGTCAATAAATATGGAGCATTTCATATTCTATTAAAATTTATATCCTGCAAGAGAATTCCAAATATTTCTAGATATTTTTTAAAGAAAATTTTATATAAAATATTAAATAATATATATAAAAACTATATATTTATATGTCGGGTTGGTTCGAGTTTTTTTATTCAATACCAAACCAAATCAAACCAAACCGTGTCGGGTTTTTTAATCTGTTTGATTTGACTTATCGGTTTGGTGCGGTTTTTCGATTCGGTTTGTATACCCCTACTCCATGGTTTAACCAACTAATAAACTTTTAATAAAACATAATCAGAAGAGGAGCTTTGAATTAAGGGTTCAGCCAACTTTGTTCAGGTTGAAGAACGTTTAATCGAAGCTGATGAATTGATTAGTGCCGATGAAGTCTTCTGCACAGGCACTGCAGTTGGTGTTGCTCCCGTAGGTAGTATTACTTATAAAGGCAAAAGGTACGACACTTCGTATAGAAACCAACATCATTTTCTCATCTTGCTCCACCTTTCTCTTATGACAAGTTTATGCTGAGTGAAAAGATGGTATATGAGAGTAATTAGAGTATTTTAAAACATATGCAAAAATTTAGGGTTGTTCCATGTTACTTCTTTGCAACTTCTTTTCCATGTTCCTTCAATAATGCCACACTGACGGTGGGTCTAGCTATAGCGAATTTAGGGCTCAACTGAACCTATAGTTTTCTACTTTAATAATCTACACATAAAAAAGTGAAATATATACAAATAATAAATCACACTCAATTTATTGGTTTTTTTGTTTAATTATTGGTTTTTCCACTGCAGGATTGAGTTTAAAATAAGCTCGGAGTTAACATGTAAGCAACTTTATTCAAGACTCGTAGGGATACAAAGAGGCCTAATCAAGGACAAGAGGGATTGGATTGTTGAAATCGAATGATTCCCCTTTTTTTCCCCTCTTTTTTTCTTTTTATCTCTTTGCAAAGAATATAGATATGTAAAATGATAATTGGCAATGTACAAATCATTTATGAACTATGAAACTAGAAGTTATCATAGTATTAAGTAAAATTATTGTCGTTACCAATTCAATCTAATTCACAACCCCCAATACATTTTTGAGTCCAAGGCAAGCTGATATCCTTGTTGAGCATGCGCCCTCTATTTTTTTTTTTATAGCAAATCCACTAGGCAAGATGCCTAGGGCTAGTTTATATATATCAAAAACACAAAAGGAGTTGTACGTACCAAGTCGAAAATACCAATTTTGAGTGACATTCTCAAAGTTGGTAGTACCTTTTGATCTATCCAAGTAGTACCAAGTCGAAACATCATAGTAATAGTAATCAAAATCATGCATAAAAACTAGCCCTAGCCCTTTGTACGTGGAAATCCCACACAGCCATAGTCTCCAAAATTGGTGCTTGATCGTCTAAAATATTGTCATCAACACTGCCCAAATATTTGCAAAACTGGGTAGTTGTCTTCAATCTTCATTTTGTCCTCTTTGATCTCGCCTTTTGTTAAAATCATCAGAATCCAAACTCTTCCAAAGCCATCTAAAAATAATGTGTGTACCTGCATTCACTGGAAACATGTCCATAGTATACGCAAATCCAACATATTCCGTTGTCCAGCGTTTTTGCATATTTTTTTGGTATGCATTTTTAGGTCAAAGATTCGTGTGACCTCCAGATGTGAGCGAGCAACAACTTCACTTTGAGACTAAAACTAGTAGAGCTGTCAATATGGGCCGGGCCGGGCTAGCCCAGCCCAGCCCACGTGGGCTTTAGCAATTGACGGGCTGGGCTGGGCTAGCCCACCATTTTGATGGGCCTTATAATGGTCAGCCCACTCCAGCCCTATGTGTGCCGCGGGCACCCACAGGCCGGCCCATTATTTTTAAAAATATAATTTTATATTTTTTCTTTAAGTTTTGACCTAAAAAAAGATAATTATTTAAAAGTTAAAAAAATATCTGATTGGAAAAAATACGCAAAACTTAATAACTTTTTATGTTGTTCCAATATATCACAATAAATACTAAAAAAAATGTAAAAGACATGACTATATTTCATTCACTTTCATTTACAATTCATATGCAATATTAATTAGTTAAATATTAAAAATAATTAAATTTTAAAAATTAATAATATTTAAATTCACATAAAAAATATTACCAGTTTGAGTTCGGGAAAACCTGTGCAGCCAATTTCAAGTAGTAACAAGTGTTTGGACATTTTCATAATAAATGCAACTTCTGTACTTTGTAAGAACACGCCACCAATGCTAAATATTGATTC